>RCUC01167801.1:0-54796 GCA_003697995.1 Taxidea taxus jeffersonii
CCTATAGCTCATGCAAAATTATTTTATGATTGGCTACAAGTCAGAATTATAATGTGTAGGCCTTATGCTCTGAAGGCCAATCTAGTATTTGTAGTGCTGTGGCCCTATTTCTTCTTACACTGCTAGAGGTTACTTGTCTTTCAAAGCTTTTTTTTTTTTTTCTTTTTCCTAGTCAATGGTTCCTATGCTGCAGGGGAGGATGTGAATGGAGAGAATGAAGTCTGTAGATAAAGTGAAGGTGGGTTGAGGGAGTATAAAACAAGAGTGAAGGAGGGGAACATGATAAGCTCAATGTTGCCATTCTACTGAGCATGGCATCATGCAAATTATCCCTTCTGTTTGGGAGAGAGATGCCATAGAAAGATGAACCAGTTATAGGAAGTTCTCAATGAACAAATGTGATTGGGTTAAATCTATTTTGATATCAGTTCAAATCATGCAGTCATTTGGAGGAGAAAGGGAATTTTTGAACCCCAGCATATCCTCACTTGCTTTAGGTAAGTAGAATGATAACTGTGATTACTTTGTTCCAAAGCCTGGAAAAAATACCAATGGAGGAAAGTAAATCATGGGTATTTATGTACAATGGCAAATTATATTTTTAATACTTGTCAACAAAATATTTTCAAGTTCTCTATTTAGAAGTAATTTTACTTTAATTATTAAGCAATGCTCTGTCAGGCATAACAAGGAATTATTTATGTACATTATTAGCTTAATTCCTCATCCTTGCAAAAATAGTTACCTTCTGCTTTGAGAAGAAGCCAAGCTCTGAACATCAGCAAGATGGCAAAATAGAAGCTTCAACTCTCATACCCACACAGAAACACCAATTTTAACAACCTCCCGTGGATGAGACCACCCTTTTGGGAACCAAGACATTCAATTGAGAGGTTCTGGAGCAAATATGGAGAATAAATGCATTGAAAAGGGTGAGAAGAAAGTTTCATGGATCCTTGTCATCTCTCCTTCATGGTGGCATAGCTCAGTGCCATGAGAGATCCATTTTGCCTGTGACTTCTCCTGTGAAATGAGCACTGGGCTTTTCCAGCCTTGTGGGATGCTATCCAAGAAGCTCACTTCTGTCTTGTCCCAAGAACACTAAGGGGATTGACACAGCTCAGTAATCTGAGAACACCTAGAATAAGGAAAAGGGGTGGGGACTCCCAGAAACCAGCATATGGATCTCAACAACTTGCCAAAGATTCCCACTAACAAGCTTGTGGACTCCACAGTTTCTCCTTCATGACCCCATATGATGCCTCACCTGTGAACACCTCTTCACCTTGACTAGTAGACACAAACACAGCATTCCACAAACTGTCTCTCTTATTGCTGGCACCTTGCACTCTCCCACAGATGGTGTCTGTAAGCCTCTGCAAATTGTGCTTATGAGACTTCACAGATGGCATATGCAAGCCCCTGCAGACAGCATATGGATATCCAACAGCTAGCTTAACAATACTGGATTGGGAGATAGCACACACTCTTTAAGACTTCAAAGTAGTCCTTTATGAGAAATGAATGGGTTTTTCAGGACCTGGCTTGGATTTGTGGGATCAAAAGAAGGCACACAATCCTGACTTCTTCTCCATAAGGGAAAAAGAAAGTAGTGGGAATATCCATTGAAAAGATCAGAGATGCCCCCAGCTTCTCTAGTCAGGCTGACTGGTGAAGAAGGTCTTTCTTTCCCAAAGCCAGATCATTTGAAATTATTCAGTGAGAGAAACAAAAAGAAAAAAATTAGGAAATAGTGAAGAAATCCAAGAGGACTTTGGGGGCAATAAAAATGAATAAATATATATTACTGAAATCCCAGAAGTTGCAGAGAAGGAGAAAGGGGCAGAAAGCTTATTTGAAGAAATAATGACAGAAAATTGATAGGGAAATTAACCTCTAGATCTATGAAGCCTCCCCAAAACCCCAACGACAGAACATAAAGAAGTCTTCACTGGGACATGCTTTTGTCAAACTGTGAAAAGTCAACTACAGAGAGAATTTTGAAAACAGCAAGAGAAATGTGACTTGTCACATACAGTGGGACCCCCATGAGATTATCAGTGGATTTTTCAACAGAAAACTTGCAAGCCGAGAGAGAGAGAGAGAGAGCAGATTAAAAGTGTTGAAAGAAAGAAACTGCCAATCAAAAATACAATACCCAGTAAAGCTGTGCTTCAGAAATGAAGAGATTTAAAAATTCCCAAACAAAAGCTAAGGAAGTTCATCATCTCTAGGCATGCCCTACAAAAATGCTAAGGGGTGTTCAAATTGAAATGAAATGATGCTAATTATGAGCATAAAAACATATGAAAGTATAGAACTCATTTTTAAAGGTAAGGATATAATTTAAATGCTTTGAATATTGTAATGGTGGTACATACATCAAGTTTAACTGTAAATAAAATTAAAATAGTATTAAAAATAACTATAGCTACAGTAATTTAAGTATACACAAATATAAAAAGATACAAGTTGTGACATCAATAATAAAATGTGTATGTATGGGCAAAGGCAGAGAATTTTGTATTCAATTAGTTTTCAGTAAAATTTACTGTTATGACTATGAGTAACATAGTATGTGTAGTATACTACACATGTGTGAGTACACATAGTATGTGTAAGCCTCATGTAAGCATAAAGGGAAAACCTATAGTACATATACAAAAAAGATAAAATGAATCAAAGGGTGCCACCAGAAAAAAAAATCATATCACAAAGGAAGACATCAAGAGAGGAAGAAAGGAACAAGGAACTTCAAAACAGTCTAAAAACTAATAAAGAAAATGGCAATTGTAGAACTTACCTATAAATAACTATTTTAAATAGAAATGGATAACATTTGTCTATCAGAAGACAGAGAGAGACTGAATGGATAAGAAAAAGAAGATGTAACCATATACTGTCTATAAGACTCTTTCATTTTTTTTCTTAATGAAGTCTAATTAATGTATTGTGTTATTTTAGGTTGAGACACACAACTTGATTCAACAATCCTATACTCTGTGTCACCATGATGAGTGTAGTCATCAAACAACATCATTACAATCTTACTGACTGTATTCTCTGTGCTGTACTTTTAATCTTTGTGTATTAATTTATTTTGTAACTGGAAGTTTGTACCCTTTAATCTCCTTTATCTATTTCACCTATTCCTCCACCCACCTCCCCTCTGGCAAGCACCAGAATGATTAGAATAAAAAAGACAAGAAATAATATGTGTTGGTGATGATGTGGAGAAAAAGGAACAGTCATGCACTGTTGGTAGGAATGCTAACTGCTATAGCCATTGTGGAAAACAGTATGAAGTTTCCTCTAAAATTAAAAATAGAAATATCATATGATTCAATAATTCTACTACTGAGTATTTGCCCAAAGAAAATGAAAAGACTAATTTGAAAAGATGTATGTACCCCTATGTTTATTGCAACATTATTTACAATAGCCAAGATATGGAAGCAATCCAAGTGCCTACCAACAGATGAATGTATAAAGAAGATGTAATATATAAAATGGAATATTACTTGGCCATAAAAATAAGATTTGGCCATTTGCAACAACACAGATGGACCTAGCAGGTATAATGCTAAGTGAAATAAGGCAGACAAAGAAAGACAAATGCATATGATTTCACTTATATATGGAATTTAAGAAACAAAACAAAACAAAGACAAAACAGACTCCTAAATACAAAGACTTGTCTTAGATTTAAAAACATATATAGCTGAAAGATATTCCATGTAAATGGTAACCCAAAGAAAGCAGGGGTGGCTATATTCATGTCAGAAAATAAAGTCAGAAACTGTAACAAGGGACAAAGAGGCTATTATATAATGATAAAAGGGTCAATTCATTAAGAGGACATAACGATTATAAATATATATGTATTGAATATTGGAACACTTAAATATATAAAGAAAATGTTAACAGAACTCAGGAGAGAAATAACAATACAATAAGAGCAGGAGGCCTTCATACCCTACTTTCAACAGTGGATAAGTTATCCAGACAGAAAATCAATAGAGAAACAGTTGACTTAAACCGAATGGAACTAACAGACATTTTTAGAATGTTCTGTTCACAACAGCAGAAAGCATTCTTTTCAGGTGCACATGGAACATCCTCTAGGACAGATCATATGTTATACCACAAAACAAGACTTAATAAATTTAAGATTGATATTCTACCAAGCATCTTTTCTAACCACAGTGGTATGAAACTAGAAGTCAATTATAAGAGGAAAACTGGAAAATTCACGAATATGTGGAGATTAATCAACTTCCTACCGAAGAACCAATATGTCAAAGAAGATTTCAAAAAAGATATCTTAAAGCAAATGAAAATTGAAGTGCAATATATGAGAACTTATGGGATACAACAAAAGCAGCTCTAAGAAGTTTATAGTGATAAATGCCTATATTAAGGGGAAAAAAAGATCTCAGATAAACAACCTAACTTTATACCTTAAGAAACTAGAAACAAACAAACAAAAAGAACAAACTAAACCCAAAGTCAACAGAAGGAAGAAAATATAGATCAGGACGGAAATACATGAAAATAGAGACTAAAAAGACAAAGAAAAGATCAGTAAGACTGAGAGTTAGTTTTTTTAAAAGATGAACACTGATAAACCTTTAGCTACACTAAAAAACAAAACCCCCAAAAGATGAACAAAATCAGAAGAGGAGACATTACAACTGATAACACAGAACTACTAAGAATTATAAGAAACTGCTATGAACAATTATATGCCAACAAATTTGATAACCTAGAACAAATGGACAAATTCCTAGAAACATACAGCCTATCAAGACTGAATCACGAAGAGAAACCTAAATAGATCAATAATCACTACAGAGATGAACAAGTACTTGAAACTTCCCCAAAAGTAAAACCCCTAAACCAGAAGGTTTTTATTGGTGATTTCTACCTAATATTTATTTATTTTTATTTTGTATTTATATATTCTTTATGTTCAGTTTCTAGGTAATATTTGAACAAGACTTTAGTGTTTTTGAGATTTATTTATTTATTTATTTGACAGATAGAGATCACAAGTAGGCAGAGAGGCAAGCAGAGAGAGAGGAGGAAGCGGGCTCACTGCTGAGCAGAGAGCCCGCCGTGGGGCTCCATCCCAGGACCCTGGGATCATGACCTGAGCCAAAGGCAGAAGCTTTAACCCACTGAACCACCTATGCACTCCGACTTTAGTGTTTTTAAAACTCTTCCAAAATATTGAAAGGAAAGGAGTACTCCTAAACTCAGTTTATAAGACTGTCATTATCTCGACACCAAAACTAGGCCTACTATACTACTAGAGAAGAAAATTACAAACCAATATCCTTGAAGAACATAGATACAAAAGTCCTCAAGAAAATACCAGCAAACAAAATTCAAGTGAACACTAAAAGTATCATACACCATGACCAAATAGAATTTATCCCTGAGATGCATAATAGCTTAATATACAAGTATCTATAAATATGATAACTACATTAACAAAATGAAGGATAAAAATCATAGGACCATCTCCGTAGATAAAGAAAAGGCATTTTACAAAATTCAACATTGTGTCAATAATAAAAAATTCTCAACATTATAGGTATAGAAAGAACTTACTTCAATGCTATAATGCCCAAGTATGACCACTAACATCATACTTATGGTGAAAGGTTGACAGCTTTTCCTATAAGATCAAGAACAGGACGAGGGTATACATTTTCACCACTCCTATTCAACATGGTACTGGAAGTCCTTGCCAGAGCATTTAAGGAAAAGATATAAAAGCCATCCAAGTTGGAAAGGAAAAAGTAAAGTGAGCTGTTTTAAGATGACATGATCTTCCATAGAGAACTCTAAAGACTCCAAAAAACTGCTGAAATAAATACATTCAGTGAAGTTACAGGATACAAAGTCAACATGCAAAATATGTTGCATTTCTATACACTAACAACTATCTGGGAAAGAAATTAGGAAATCAACCTCTTTTATAATAGCATCAGATAAGATAAATACTTAGGACTAAATTTAACCAAGGAGGTTAAAGATCTGCATACCAAACTATAAAACATTGATGAAACTAGACCATCTTTTAATGCCATACACAAAAATAAACTCAAAATGGATTAAAGGACTAAATGTGAGAACTGAAACCATAAAAATCCTAGAAGAAAACACATGCATTAATATCTCTGACATCAGCCTTAGCAATAATTTTTTAGATATGTCTCCCCAGGCAAGGGTAACAAAAGCAAAAATAAACTATTGGGACTACATCAAAATAAAAAACTTTTTAACAGCAAAGGAAACCATCAAAAGAATGAAAAGGCAACTGACTAAATGGGAGAAAATATTTGCAAATGACACATCTGATAAGGGGTTAATATACAACTCAACACACACACAAAATCAAGTTAAAAAGTAGCCAGAAGACCTGAATAAACATTTTACAAAGACATACAGAAGGCAAAAAGGCACATGAAAAGATGTTCAGCATTACTAAATACAAGTGAAAAACACATCAAAACCACAATTATATATCACCTCAGACCTGTTAGAATGTTTGAAATAAACAGAAGTAAAAACAATGTTGGCAAAGATATGGAGAAAAAGGAATCCTCCTACACTACTGGTGGGAATGTATATTGGTACAGTGACTGTGGAAAACAGTATGGAAGTTCTTCAAAAAATTAAAAATAGAAATGCCATAATAATCCAGTAATTCCACTATTAGGTATTTACACAAGGAAAATCAAAACACTAATTCAAAAAGATATATGCATCCCTATATTTATTACAGCATTATTTACAATAATGTAAATTATTACAAGGCATGGAAGCTACCTAGGTGCCCATCAATAGATAGGTAAATGAGAATTATGTGGCATATATAAAGAATGGAATAGTACACAGCCATAAAAAGATGAGTCTGTGTCATCTGAGAAGACATGGATAGACTTAGAGGGTATTAGGTTAAGTGAAAGGAGTCAGCTGAGAAAGACAAATATCATATGATTTCACTCCTAAGTAGACTCTTAAAAAAAAAGGAGAAAAAAGATAAAATAATCAGACCTATAAATACAAAGAACTGATGGTTGCCAGAGTGTGGGTGGGTTGGGAGTTGGGCAAAATGGGTGAAGGGGAGTGGTAGACACAGGTTTCCAGTTTTTGAATGAAGAAGTCACACAAATAAAAGGCACAGCATAAGGAATATAGTCAATGATATTGTAATAGTGATGCATGGTAATAGATGGTAGCTAAACTTGAGATGAACATAGCAAATGTATAAAATGATATGCATAATTATACAATATTTTATATACAATTATATTGTATATATGTATATTGTGTATATACAATTGTATTATACAATACAATAATATGATTACATCATATTCTACAAAGCTTCTGGGTGGTTGAGTTGGCACAGGCACAATCCCAGAGTCCTGGGATTGAGTCCCATGTCAGACTCCACACTCAGCAGGGAGTCTGCTTATCCTCTCCCTCTCCTTCTGCCCTGCCCCTACTTGTGTTCTTTCTCAAACAAATAACATCTTTAAAAAAAATAGGAAGTTCTACACAGCAAAAGAAACAACAACAAAAAGGATGACATATGGAATAGGGTAAAATAGTTGTAAATCATGTGTCTTAAGGAGTTAATACTTTATTGGACTCTCACACCTGGTTCACTATTCCCCTGTCCTAAACCCACCAGGACCAGCTACCACAGCTACTGACAGCTCTTTACCCCAGAGTCCACTGAAATTATTCAAACTAGTGAATCCAGCCTATTTACCCTGCCTTTTTTTTTTTTTTTATCCCATGATACCTACCATAAGGGCTCTAACTTCCACAAAAGCTGAAATAAAGAGGATTATATCAAACAAAAGCTTTTTCACAGTGAAAGAAACCATCAACAAAATGAAAAGGTGACCTACTGAATGGGAGTGATGATACTTGCAATTTATATGGTCCAGAAGAGCATAGTATACAAAATATATAAAGAACTTAAATATAAAAAATATAACTGGACAGAGGACTTGAATAGACATTTTTTTCCAAAGAAGACAGAAGGATGGCCAACAGGTATATGAAAAGATATTCAACATTACTAATCATCAGAAACACAAACCAAAACCACAGATATCATTTCATACCTGTCAGAATTATTATTATGAAGAAGAAAAAAAATAATAAATGTTGGCGAGGATGTGGAGAAGGGAAACTGTCATACACCATAATGGGGATATAAATTGGCTGCACCAATTTATAAAAACAGATTGGGTGTTCTCAAAAAATTAAAAGTAGAACTACCTATGATATAAGAATTCCACTTCTCGGTATTTATCCTAAGAAAATGAAAACCACCACCTGAAGAGATATATACGCTATGTCATGAGAGCATTATTTATAACAGCCAAGATAAAGAAGTGACCAAAATTTCCATCAATAGATGAACAGATAAAAAGATGTGGTATGTAACTGTGTGCATATGTATGTATATATAATGAAGTATTACCCAGTCACAAAAAATGAAATCTTACAATTTGCAACAGCATGGATGTATCTAGAAGGTATTTTACTAGATAAAAAGTCATACAGAGAAAGATGAATACCATATGACTTCACATATACATGGGATCTAAAAATCAAAACAAAACAAAATAGAAACAAACTCATAGATACTGGAAACAAACTATTGGTAACCAGAGTGGAAGTGGTTATGGGGGTCAGTGGGCAAAATAGGGAAAGCAGGTTTAGAAGTACAAACTTCAAGTTATAAAATAAATAAGCCATGAGGATGTAATAATATACAGTATAGGAAACACTGTCAATAATATTGTAATAATAGTGTATGGTGACAGATAGTAACTAGGCTTAATATGAGTCATTTCATAATGTATAAAAATATCAAATCACTATGATGTATGCCTTAAACTAATAGGATACTGTATGTGAAGTAGGCTTTAATAAAAAAAAATTGTCCCAATTAAAAAGAAAAGCTCTAATTCACATTTCCCCTCACTCTGTCTCTCCACCAATCCTATTGTCTTCCCTCCAGTGCTGAGCTTCCTATTTCTAGAGCTCTGTGAGTTAAAAACTTTCCTCTTTCATGACAGTTATTTCCTTGTCTCTGACTTACCATATCTGATTAAAACATATCCTAGGTACATTTTAAAACAATTTCTATTACACTTTGTGTAATTTGAATGCCAGCTCTCAACTACAAGCTTGTACAAGCCAGGCACTAAGCCGAATGCTGGGGATCCACAGGTTTGCTCCCATTGTAAGTCCAGGCAAATGATTTTCTGAGTAAATGAATAAAGCTATTCATTTACAATAAGGCTATTGATCTTCAAAAAACCCAATGGGTGTTTTGATTCTTCACATGACAAAAATGAAGCTCAGAGAGGTTCACTGACATGTTCGAGGCCACACAGATAAAGGGGAGTTGCACAACCAAGTCTGTCTGATGGTGGCACAGCTGGAGATCCCACATGAATGTCTTGCTCTTCCTCTCCGTCTAAACCCCTGGAATATGCCCATGACCAGGGAGAAAAAAATCAGGGGGAACTTTAATTAAGTTTGGGGAGAGGATCAGATGTAGGAGGTTTGTTTCACTTGGTGATGGGTGCGGACATTGATGCTGTTGCTGCAGCCCCAAAGCAGGATGTATGGTGTCTTCTTAGCCTTTTGCTTTTCCTGGAGCTAACTCGCATGCCCAGGGGCATGTTGCTGGAGTTCAGTTTCAGGAGTGACTCCCCATGCAGCTTCTTTATCTGTTTCCCTGTCTTCATCTAGCCTGATCATTTCCCATGGAAATGATAGGACAGCTGCTAGAAAACTTCCTTGGATGTGAGCTTCTGGTCCACTTTGTTCACATACTTGATGTTAACATGCACCCTGGTGAAGCCTCAGTGCCCTTCTTATTGGCCATACTTGTCATTGATGACCATATTATCCTTGAAGCAGCACAAGGCTGAGGATAGAAGGTCATTGGGCACCTTCAACTTGGCTACACCCTGCACCATGGTCTCTAATGGCCATTTCTTCTGAAACAAAAGCAGGGAGGTTGCCAGCTTTCTATTCATGATGGACTCCGCATCCAGGACAATGATAGGAAGGAAGGCATCCTACTGCTGCTTCGGTTCATCCAGGTGGACTATAGTCCAGTTGATGTTCTCCTCCCCTTTAGACTCAGAGTAGATATTGGTAGGTCAATATCTTCATGTTCTTCATGTGGTTCAAATTCCATAAGCTCCTCTTGCTGTCTCTGGTCAGCTCATAATTGGGGTTTCCCACTAGGTTTCAGCAGAATTTCAAAGCACTGATAAACATTATGGCACTCTTTCACACAAGGACCCCATTCTCCTGTCAATCTACTGACAAAGTTCCAGTTTCTACGTGTTCTCCCCTACTTTGTTGCCACTATCTTGCAGCTTGTGTAGCTGCTCCAGCTTAGGACCCTTCCTCAGCAGCTTCTGCAGGGTCATCTACACTTGATGTCTTCTGGGACCGATGAGGACCCTCTATACTCTGTTCTCTTTATCAGTGATCTCTATGTTCTCTACTTGGGACTCATGACAATATGGAATTGAGGCATTGGTTACTTTTTCTCCTCCCCTACCTTGGGGATACCTATTCAGCCTTGGCCAACCAATGCACATCCTGGCCTGGCAGTCTAGAACAAAAGTCCCTGTCTGGAGTATAGTTCCTAAGGGGCAACAAGTCATTATTCTGAAAAACCACCTCTTGCCTCTCCTTAGAGTTTTTTTTTCTCTCCACTTTATCTTATTAAAGGTAACTATCTCAATGGGAGTGATATTTTCAGACGTGAGCTGGAACTCTACTTTGCTCAGTAAATGAGCCTAAGACTATGGTTTGATTGGATCTCTTACAGTTCCCATTACCAATGGCTATAAGCAGATTTGCCCTGGTCTAATGGGCAAGAGTGTACACGCCTCAGTGCATTTGAACAGGATACTGAGGGATTTTTCTGTGCCAAATCATACAAATTCTCTTCATCTATAGGAGGCAGATATTCAGACTTCCTCTTCTGCTGCGCCATCATGTACTCACTATACTTCCACCAGGTTCATATTCACCAACATACTCTCTTCCCCCTACAGAACATCTTGGTCCTTATCAGGGCATATCTTTGGAAGGAAATGATGATGTGGTTCATGGGGAGTCTGTGTAGGTGACTCCAAGGACTGTACAGGTCATGTTACTTCTGCCCAACCCTGTCCTCCACCAGAGTGCCAACACTGAATTCTTGGTCTATCTCTTCCAGTAGACTGGCCTTTCCTTTGCTGACTACATTTCCATCTGAAGCTGCTGGCTCTGCTCAGTCCAATAAGCAGACTTGTCCAATGTCTTTTTCTTCCCCACCTTCTGGTTCGGCAGGCACTTTTCATTGGCAGGTGCCAGTTTCTCCAGCTGCCATAAGACAATGAGAATGAAGATGTAGGCTATAGCCCGCCCTTCCATAGCACCTGCCTCCTGATTGAAGGCATGGATTTCCAAAGGTATAAGCCTCAGTTTTGCCCCAAGTTTATTGGACTCCACCATGCTGGGTGATGAGGCATCTCTTGGGTTGAGTTTGGGACTGGCAGCAGTGGTGAATTCATAAGGGCTGTCCTGCCTTTCCTGGTTCAGCAGACATGTGGATGGGCCCTGTCTGCTGCACTCCCACACAGGTGTGCAGGCATGGACCTCAGCTCCTTTCTGGCTTTTACCTAAAACTTCCATAACAAAAATAAAAATATATTTAAAATTTTCAAACAATCTTGGATAAAAAATAAAATCCTTAAATTCCTGGGTAAAAGAGGCAGAAGAGACAAGACCACAAGATCTATTCTGCCGAATTCTCCACAGTTTGTCATGATTACTTCCCCACAGTAGGTATGTAACACCAGGCCTCAAGACCCCTTTTTATCCCAAGGCTGTGGATGGGGTTGAATCTTTACCTCCTGTCTATCCACAAAGCATTCGATGTTACTACCTTTGGAAAGAGTGACTAATTGTTCAGGCCTCAGAGTTGAGGGGGGTGTTTGAAGACTGTCCCTTGACTTCACAATCAAATTGACAAAAAGAGGGGTATAACCCAAACTTGGGTTCAGTGTACCTTTTTTAATAGAAAAAGGACTATATAATTGTGTGCATTTCTTCCAATTTTAGTACATGTGATGCTGAAGCGAGCACCAATTGTGTGCATTCCTTAAAAAAGAAGTATGGGGCTCAAACAAAGGTTGATTATGAACATCTACTTCTCAATCTTGTTTGGGAAAGCAGTTGTGATGACTTTGCCAAATATGTGATCTTAAGGCAATAATCAACTAATAAATTTCTTTCCTAATTTCACCACTTTTCCAGTTAGAGAGCACAGGGATCTCACACATCACAAACCTAGACACTGGTTATATAAGAGTAAAACTGCTGAGAAATCAATAAGCGTCTAGCTTTAGCTTCCGCGGTGCTATTACCATCATGTCCAAAAACTCATCTAAAACTCCTACCAGGGCCTCAGAACTGCTTAGTGGAAAATGTAAGAGGAATATCCACACTTTTAAGAGATTAATGATACGATTTTTTTCATCTAAGGTAAAGCCTGGTTATGCCTTTTTACAAAGAAATGTTCCAGGTTAAATGGAGCTGGGGATAAGGAAAATGGCCCCTTTGAATTTCAAGATGCCTCCATTAAAATTCATGACTTTATAGAATATTTGGCTCAGGAATGTGATAGAACTGGGTTCTCATCTTAGTTTATCATCTAGCACCTGGAGGATTATGGAAGCACAACTACAAAGTATTTTGTTTTGTTTGTTTTAATATCATACTTTGATCACTAAACTGCCTGAAGGTGGCTGGGATAGTATCGAGGAAGAGGGATGGGAGAATATGACTATTTTTGGAGTGACAGGTTTCCCCCTTTATGAAGTGTCTGATTGGTCACTGGAGTCCAGAAAGTGTGAGGCTGGCCTCCCACTTGCTTAGGGGATGGTAGTAAAGACATTTTGGAGATCATCATCATCCATCCATGCAGGCACACAGCAGCAGTTAAAGTGAACCCTGTTATTATTGCCAATTATATCAATGGATATTTGATGACAATTAATAATAAAAAGGAAATCCTAAAACATCATTAAGAAATTTTTAACATGCCTTAATACAAGTATAGGATGTCAGTTTTATGTGCTGAACTGAGAGAATGAGTAATTATTTTGTTCTAGCAGACAAATAGCAAGAAATAAAAATATGAACTCTGTTGGATTGGCAGTTTGCCCACAGTTTCTTATTTGTCAAGAAATTTGCATAAAATTTCAGAAGCTTTTGCACCATATTTCATTAAGGTGCAAGATTTTGCCAGGCCACTTAACTCTTTCTAGGCCAAAATAAATTTAATAATACTAGATTTTGTCCTAAGAAGTGAAAGAAATCTGAAACCATAGTCCTTACATTTACCCTATATAGGCAATACAGATGGGGATTCATATTGCTGAGAATCTTCTAAGATTAGTAACAAGTTAATGGCAAGCATATTTGTCAGACAGAAATCAAAATGAGTTACTGGCAAAAAATACATTATCAATGGTATATTAGGTGAATAAGTAACACTTGTCAGGGATATCTTTATAGTGAGACAAAACTCACTGAGGTTAAGGGTACAAATTAACAGGCAACAATATTATCTTTGTGGAGGATATATTAGTGGCAACTTCTGTTTTTTAATGAGAATCCGTGACATATAAAAAGAATTGTAACTTTTTTTCCTTACAAGTAACATCATTGCGACACAACATAGACTTGAATAGGGGTGGGGTATATATATGGGGTGTGTAGGAACCAGGAATGAGCTGTAGCCAGGTCTTAGCATGCTATACAGTCTTGGTTGATAAAGTAAAAAGTTTACATCTGCCTGCCAATCCTCACTGTCTTATTCACAGAGGACAGTTGTTAGCCAGTAGTGCCTCCTGATCTTGATTCAGTATTAAGTGAAAAAAAAAAAAAGTTGGAAACTCAGCTGAGTATGCCCTGAAATACGATACACAATAAGTCATAGGGTAAGAATCAAATTGTCAATCAATTTTGCACACAATGTAAGGGAAAAGCTACTCAATGTAGCTAGTCAACATTTAAAAAAATGAGATATGATACACATTAATTCACAAAACTAATTATTAGAAAAATAATTTCTTTTCAAGTGTATTCTCAGTAATAATCATTATCAGAGAAGTCAAGTTTACTTTCAAGGTCAGAAACATGATATTCATTTCATAAGATCAAAATTTTCTCTGTGGCTGAATTGTGGGTTAAAGTTGCTAAGATTTTATACCTTATTTTTAAAAGTAACTGACATTTAGCATATTTAAAAACAGTATTCAAGTACTGTTAGAAAATACAGACTTTCATGCAACCCAACAATGATTCAAAACTCTATTCACCACTCTTTCTCTCTTGCTCAAATAGCAAAACTTCCAGGTTAAGATTGATATGTCCATTAATAGTACCTAAATGGGCCCTGAAAGTGTTCAGGGAGGACTCAGTGGCTCCACATTAAGATTAAGGAATGGTTATGGTATCATGTCCATGACTGGTAAGGACAAAACAGCATTCATCTGTTCCAGAGAATTTTCTTCAAAAAGAAAAGTGCCTGTCAAGAGAACCTCCCAGTGACTAATGGAATAAGACTTTGTGGAATTACATTATTTGCAAAGTGTAATTTCCCTGAACCATAATTTCTTTGGCAAGATTCTGGAGGTGCAGAGCTCTTTATCTATAGCCTGTTTTTTTGATCCATGTGATGAATGAGAATTCTGCTGTGCCTTGGCAGGGCATGAAGGGCACAGTTCCATAGCAAAAGTTAAACCTCAAGGAATTGAAGCCCTGAGTTAGTCACTGCTCTTCCAGATGCAGACAAGACTGAGAAAAAAACAATGGAAAGACTGCTAATTGCATAAGGCAGTCAGAAGAGGTTCACCATCCAGGTAAGCAGGCTTTGTTTTTCTTTCCCTGGATGGAGGGCCCTGCTGAGACCAACCATTGATATTCTAGCAGTGGTCTATGGTAGGAATTGCAGTGTTCTGCACAAACTGGGAAAAGCAGTTGATTCTCTACTAAATCCAACATTCTAAAGGCATGAGAACAGTGTCTGACTGTAGGTGGTTGGGGCAGGAACAGATGTTAGAACAGAGGAATGTACAGTTGTGGACAACACTGGCAGATAGTGACAAGTTCACACTGACACCTCTACCCAGGAGCTGTTGCCCCTTTGTCCAGCTTAGATGATAGCCAAGAATTCAAATAATTTCCATGGTGAAAAACATTTCATTGATGAGACTCAGGCAAATCTACTTAGTGAGCAACACACTTCACTTAGTGTTTCAACTTGACCTCACCCCAGCAATATAAGCAAAAGGCAGGGAAATTAACTCCATGACATAATCTTCAACACTCAAGAAGGCACTGGCTCTAGGATTGCCTTATCCTAAGAGGGCAAATCCTAAGAAGAGTGAGGACTGAGAAGGGCACAGAGAATTACAGAAGGAAAATGAGAATTGGAGAGCTAGAACCATGCTCATAGGTGGCTCCTCCCCACCCACTTTGAGCACTGTTGCCTCAGTCATCTCTGTCCCAGCATGGAAAAAGAATTCTTAGGGGGTGGGGGTGGGCAGAAAATCTGCTTCTAATCTAGAGGTTTGTTCTAGGAAACAAAATTGTACTAAACATAACCTAGCAATGACCCTGAGAAACTAAGATCTAACATTGATAAACAGTGCTTTTAAAGTTTCTGGTTAATCATTCTACTTACTCTCCTTTACATATCCTACTTAGCTCAAGTGTTCTGGCAGCCAGTCCCTAGCTATAGTATCAGAACCTCTGAATAGAGACAGACAGATAATGTTTCATGCTCAAGCTTCAGGGAAAAATAAAACATACTATTGATAAAGTCTTGTGATCAGTTCAGTCAGCAAGGACTTTTTCTCTAAAAGAGAATTTACAGGAGGGCCAAAACATAAAAAAATCACACAGGAGCCCAGACCACATAAATCAGAAACTAGGATCCTTTACTCTTAGACATTAGAAGAGTCAATGTGTCCCTTTCTAACTTCTTTCAGTGAGTCTGTATTTCCTTGGATTAAGTGGTTCAGCTTATTAATTCTCATAATATAGTAGCTAGAACGACATTCAGACCAACCGCAGGTATTCTTACTCTCTGAAATAATGCCTTCAAAGCTTAAAAACCATGAGCCTTTTTCCCAGGAGAAAGCATATATGTATGAGCTTGTGTTAACCTACATATATTCTGTATGATTTATAAGATACTCTGAAGCTTGTCTATTTGAGATCAGGAAAAGAATCTGCTTCCTGGAGACCCTAATCCCAAAAAGTGTGAAAAGAGGCAGATATCACCAACATGAGGAACCACTGTTTTTTGACCTGTTAGTGACAGGAGGTATATGTCAGGGCAAATGAAGGGTAGCCAAGGCCATGAGGAAACAAGGCTGAGGCCCCACTCAAACTGTGTTTCCATTTCTAAGTATCTGAAGACAGGCTCAGGGAATTCCCTTTAAAAAAATGCTAACAATGGCTTAAAAGTGACCATTTCTCTTAGCATAATCTCCTCGAGGAATAACACGGAGGACATTGGGAGAAGGAGAGGAGAAGGGAATTGGGGGAAATTGGAGGGGGAGACAAAGCATGAGAGATGAAGCGTGAGAAACAAACTGAGGGTTTTGGAGGGGAGGGGGCTTGAGGGTTGGGTAAGCCTGGTGATGGGTATTAAGGAGGGCATGTATTGCATGGAGCACTGGGTGTGGTGCATAAACAATGAATGCTGGAACACTGAAAATATAAGTTTTTAAAAGAGTGGCCATTTCTCACTTCAGCAATGCTCTGTACCACTCAAACTACCTATGAAATTCCAACTTTATAAGAAAATTCCAGAAGGAATAACAAAAGTTCTTTCTTGGTAAACAATTTCAGTAAACTTGGGGTAAAGATCTTCCCTAGGAAAAAAGCAGCCAATGAATCATTAGTCCCTTGCCAAGTTTTCCATATTCATAAAAACCCATTCCTCTGTCCCTTCCTCTTTAACAAATCCCTCTACTCTCTGGCTTGCTCCTAAGGCAGACTGTTCTCCCACACTTGTGGTCTACTCCATCACTCTGGGCAGCACCCTGTTTTACAACAGCTTTTACTCCTTTCACTGGCTTCAGGCCCGGGCAAGGCTAGACTTCAGTCTCTACTCCATCTGTGCTTTTATTTAACATCCAATGCCTAGCTCCTCCCACGGCAAAACTGTTCTCCTCTCCTGAAATTCTTGTTTTTATCTGCCACCCTCTAACAAAGTATCTTCTCCACAGCAGACCTTAATACCACCCCAGAACTCTTCACTATCTTTCTTGATGTTCTTTCCCGTAACTGCCTATCATTTCCCCATAATTTCCACCCCCTACCCCAACCATCAGCTAAATCTACACTAGTTGCATTTTCTTCCTCCTAGCATATAGACACTGCTTTCAGGTTCACTCTCAGCAACTAGTCCCCCAGCTGGATTTCTTGCTTTTTTTTTAAAACAACAACCAAAAAACAAAACAAACAAAAAAACCCTCAAGCCATCCCTGCTGCTACATCTCATCTCTCCTGGATTCTGTAAACCTACCCATGCAACGTTTGTAGTCATGTGACCTTCCTCCCACAGGTAAGTTACCTCCTCTGCAAAGACTCTCATTGAGTGGTCTGGGGTGGGTCAGAGGCACACGTAATTTTTAAAGCTCCCCAGGTGATTTTGATTTGCAGCCAAGCTTAAGAACCACTTCCTCGGGACACCTGGGTGGCTCAGTCAGTTAAGCGTCTGCCTTCAGCTCAGGTCATGATCCCAGGGTCCTTAGATCGAGTCCCACATCCAGCTCCTTGCTCAGCAGGGTGCCTGCTTCTGCCTCTCTCTGCTGTTCTCCCTGCTTATACTCACTCTCTTGATCTTTCTCTGACAAATAAATAAATAAAATCTTAAAAAAAAAAAAAAAGAACCACTTCCTCTGTTTGGTTTGGATTATGTTCAGATAGCCAGCATATAGTACATCACCAGTTTTTGATGTAGCGTTCAACAATTCATTAGTTGTGTGTAACACCTAGCGCTCATCCCATCACATGCCCTCAACACTTGTACCTCTTTTACATGTGGGCTGTGCGCAGGTTCTTTGCATCCAAACAACCTTAACAAACTACACAGAAAGATCAGGCTGCAGTGAGTTCCCTCTGCAGTCAGGTTTTAGATTGATCCTTGCATCAAATATGAGATATCTCTGTCCCCTACCAGTTTCTTAAAAGTTATTGACTTCTCTCATCATGTGGCCAGGATGTACTTCTCAAGGTAATTGACTCTATTCCAATTTACTCAATTCTAATTCTCCAGGCTGACTCCATTTTCCTTGTTCATCATTGTGGTAGACAAAAGCCTTTGCCTTTAATTCAAATAGAAACGTCCCTCTTTTAATCTAAGCCTGTTGCTTTTATGTTGGCCCCCTGTGGACATGAAAAGGCCAATAAGCTTTCCCTTTATACAATTGTTCATGCTATTGAGGACATGAATCAAATCATACCTTAGCCTTCTGTTCTCTGGTTAAATAGTCCTCGGTTAATTAATAGAATTAAAGAATACAAAAACTGGAAGGAAGCTTAGGGATCTTCCAGTTGAATATTTTAAAACTTTATTTTTAATCAGTGAGATTGTATTATTAAATTCAATCTTAATCCTAATGTATGAAAAGTGAGACAAGCAGAGCTGCTTCAGGTGTAATATTCTGGGAAACTCTCCATGCAGTGGTGACAGATTAGGTGCCTAAAAGGAACTTTGTCCTTTGCAAAATGAAGTTTAAAAATCCTTTTGTGGTCCAGCATTTCAACTTTATGGATAAGGAAATCAAAGTTCAGGAGCTCTTTGTGAATTTTCAATTTTCTAGTAATAGACATACCATGCTGGAGTAATGTTATTAAAAATGCTTAACAATATAATGTAAATGTCTCCAAAGGCAAAGGAAACAAAAGTGAAAATGAACTTTTGGGACTTCATCAAGATCAAGAGCTTCTGCACAGTAAAGGAAACAGTCAATAAAACAAAGAGGCGGGGCGCCTGGGTGGCTCAGTGGGTTAAAGCCTCTGCCTCTGGCTCAGGTCATGATCCCAGGGTCCTGGCTCTCTGCTTGGCAGGGAGCCTGCCTCCCTGCCCCCCTCCCCTGCCTCTCTGCCTACTTGTGATCTCTATCTGTAAAATAAATAAATAAAATCTTTAAAAAAACAAACAAACAAAAAGAAACCAAAGAGGCAACCCACAGAATGGGAGAAGTTATTCGCAAATGACACTACAGACCAAAGGGCTGATATCCAAGATCTATAAGAACTCCTCAAACTCAACACTCAGAAAACAGATAATCACGTCAAAAAATGGGCAGAAGACATGAACAGATACTTCTCCAAAGAGGACATATAAATGGCTAACAGACACATGAAAAAATGTTCATCATCATTAGCCATCAGAGAGATTCAAATCAAAACCACATTGAGAAACCACCTTATACCAGTTAGAATGGCCAAAATCAACAGGGCAGGAAATAACAAGTGTTGGAGAGGATGTGGAGAAAGGGTAACCCTCTTACACTGTTGGTGGGAATGCAAGTTGGTCTAGCCACTTTGGAAAACAGTGTGGAGATTCCTTAAGAAATTAAAAATAGAGCTACCCTATGACCCTGCAATTGCACTACTGGGTATTTACCCGAACAATACAGATGTAGTGAAAAGAAGGTCCACATGCACCCCAATGTTCATAGCAATGGCCACAGTTGCCAAACTGTGGAAAGAGCCAAGATGCCCTTCAACAGACAAAAGGATAAAGATATGGTCCATACATACAATGGAGTATGTGCTTCCATCAGAAAGGATGGTCCACATGCACCCCAATGTTCATAGCAATGGCCACAGTCACCAAACTGTGCAAAGAGCCAAGATGCCCTTCAATAGACAAATGGATAAAGATATGGTCCATATATAGAATGGAGTATGTGCTTCCATCAGAAAGGATGAATACCCAACTTTTGTGTCAATATGGACAGGACTGGGAGAGATTATGCTCAGTGAAATAAGTCAAGCAGAGAGAGTTAATTATCATATGGTTTCACTTACTTGTGGAGCATAAGGAATAACAAGGAGGATATTAGGAGAAGGAAAGGAAAATAAACTGGGGGAAACTGGAGGGGGAGATGAACCATGAAAGACTGTGCACTCTGAGAAACAAACTGAGGGTTTTGGAGGGGAGGAGGGTGGGGGGTTGGGTGAGCCTGGTGGTGGGTATTAAGGTGGACACATATTGCATAGAGCACTGGGTGTGGTTAATAAACAATGAATCTTGGGTCACTGAAAAAAATCAAATTAAATTAAGAAAAACAGATAGAATAATGGGTGATTTCACAGAAACCTTAAAAGAAAAAACAATATAATGTAAAAATGTTTAATGTAAACACCAGCGGTTTTTGAATTTGACTTAATAAACAACAGTCTTGGGGCACCTGGGTGACTCAGTTATATGACAGACTCTTGATTTTGGCTCAGGTCACAATCTCAGGGTTATGAGATCGAGCCCCATATTGGGCTCTGCACTGGGTGTGGAGCCTGCTTAAGATTCTCTCACTCCCTCTTCCTGTGCCCCTCCACTCCATCACCCTCTACCCTCTAAAAAATAAATGAATAAGTAAATATCAGTCTTTCCTTAATGAGCAACTGATGACCAGCACATAGATTTTATTTCCGCTAACAAAAAGTACAAACTGTCTAATATCAGGGACTACAAATAAAGCTCAAATGCAAAAGATCTTTGAGCCTCTATTCACAAACCAGTCCTAAGAGGCCTTCCCTCCCATCCATCATGTCACCTTGGTGAAGCAGCTACATACTCCTAAAGGATCTTATCCTACTTTTGGATTCTGAATGATGATTCCAGATAGAAAGAAACACTACTTCTTCTATAGTAAGACACTATTCTGTGACTTTGCTGAAACACAAAAACTTAGCTATCAAGATGTTCTTCCAGCCTCTGCATTTTGACGTGTCAGAGAACAAGTATACCATAGGATTCTATCACTAGGAAAGTAAAGAGACTGAATGTGCCAGCTATAGACAAGGGTTTTCAAAGGCTTGAATTATTTTCTTTAACTAAATTTCTTTTAATAAATACACATTTTTAAGTATTCTCATTTCCTGTATTTTCATTCCTACCTTCCCTCCACCCCCTGGAACTTTCTCCAGTTCATAATGGATAAACAAGCACAGAAGTAGCAGGAGGTCTAGGTAATATATCAGGGTGATAACCAGCCTCAGGAAAATTTACTATATAGTTAGGGCCACACCAAGACATAGGAGCATTTATATTTCTAGAAAATATAATATTTTGGAGTTTTTTCAAATAAATATTCATTGCAACTTCAAACAGCATTTACTGAAAGAAGGGCCAGGCATGTATGAGGAAATGGAAAAGATGATGCTCCCAGTGGGTCTCAGTCTTTCTCCTCTCTATTATCTTGAGGAATTTTGCCTTAAGTAGGCATACCCCATTCAGTGAAATAACAGCTTTATGGATCAGTGGCCCTGCTCATCTCATTCTTTTGATGGCAGTTTGGTGGCCATCCACTATGTGTAATTCCCTCAGCATGCCATCTGTGTATGTGGGACAAAGTCTTTACCCCTGTCCCTCAGCCTAAGAAATTTATCAAATTAGTCCTTCTAAGGATATGTAGAGATCTATTAGTGGCATTATTAGAGCCTGCTATGAATTGACCATAAAAAAAATTTATTTATTTTTTAAATTTCTTTTCAATGTTCCAGAATTCATTGTTTATGCACCACACCCAGTGCAACCATATCTTTTTGATTGAACTGTCTTATGTTACTTCTTGTTAGGCATACTTAGAAGGCCCCCTAGGGCCACAGATTTCTCACTCCCTGTCTCTAATATCCATGGAGTTAAGATTCCTCAGTCTTCAAGGACACTGGAATAGTGTTGCATGGTGACAGATGGGAGCTACACTTGTGAGCACAGCATAGCAGAGAAGTTGAATCACTATGCTGTAATCTGAAACTAATGTAATATTGTGTGTCAACTATACTCAAATAAAAAATTGTAATAAATAAACAAAGATTCCTCACTCTGCCTATTCCTTAGAACATCTTCAGAGCCTACTTCTTATAGTAGGATTTTCTCTAGCATAGAACTTTTCAGATGCCAGTTAATGTCTTAAATTCTTTACACCTATTTTCTCATTTACTCTCTTATGACAGTGCTATGAAATGCACAAAACAGTACCATTTTACAAATAAAGAAACTGAAGCTTCAAGAAATTTAGTAACCCCTCTGAGGTGAAATAGTAGTGAGTGGTGGAAATGTGACTTGAATCAAGATGGAAATGAAGTTTTTCCAAGTTCCAACTTGAAGTTCCAACTTCATTTTTCTGCATGTGGCTGTCCAATTTTCCGAACACCATTTGTTGAAGAGGCTGTCTTTTTTCCATTGGATATTCTTTCCTGCTTTGTCGAAGATTAGTTGACCATAGAGTTGAGGGTCTATTTTTGGGCTCTCTATTCTGTTCCATTGCTCTATGTGTCTGTTTTTGTGCCAGTACCATACTGTCTTGATGATGACAGCTTTGTAGTAGAGCTTGAAGTCTGGAATTGTGATGCCACCAAATCTGGCTTTCTTTTTCTTTTGTGAATCCACAAATGTGTCCAATTCTCCATACTGATTCCCTAAAATACTTTCTGAAAATCCCATTTATTTTCTCCTTAAAGTTTTCTTTAAAATTTCTGGTAATGTTTCTATATGCTTTCCTTCTAATCAATAATATCATTTTTTTCTTTAATTCTGATTCTCCACATGCTCTACAAAAGTGTCAATCAGTGCATGAATACATCTGTAACACACTGCACACCTTCAACTGTACCTTCACTGTGCATCATAGGAGAGAAAGGTTGAGGCCCTGAAACTTTTCTTCTGTTACTGCCCTCAGTTTCTCATGTGTTTTGCCTTTAGATGTATTTTTAGAATCTTTAAATGTATTTTTAGATACAGTTTTCCATTTGTAAATATAGGATTACAGGTTTTATAAAATGCTTTCCCTAAGATTACTATCAAGAAACTGAATGCCTCTTAAGAATATTTGTAACTTTGATGAATATATATATTATCAAGAATCCTTTCCAAGTCACTGACAAAGGTGTTGATTTACTCTGATTCTAGTAGACCACCTTGTGATATTACCCCTAAGATCAGTCGTTAGCTTTTAGGTAATCTGGAGGGCAACAGACTATTTAACTACCTACTAGTACTGGAATGAGGAGTGTATATATCAAACCCTCCTATGACGATAACATAGATGAAATTTCACACACACAAACGAAAACTTACACAGTTTTAAAAAAATTTTTATTATTTTTATTTTTTTACTTAAGCTTTTTTATTTAAACATATAATGTAACCTCAGGTTTTCTATTTCTTCCTGGTTCAGTTTTGGCAGTTTATATGTCTCCAGGAAAGCATCCATTTCTTCCAGATTGTCAAATTTGTTGGCATAGAGTTGCTCATAATATGTTCTTATGATTGTTTGCATTTCTTTGGTGTTGGTTGTGATCTCTCCTCTTTCATTCATGATTTTATTTATTTGGGTCCTTTCTCTTTTCTTTTGGATAAGTCTGGCCAGGGGTTTATCAATCTTATTAATTCTTTCAAAGAACCAGCTCCTAGTTTTATTGATTTGTTATATTGTTTTTTTTCATTTCTATTTCATTGATTTCTGCTTTGATCTTTATTATTTCTCTTCTCCTGCTGGGTTTAGGCTTTCTTTGTTGTTCTTTCTTGAGCTCCTTTAGGTGTAGGGTTAGGTTGTGTATTTGAGATCTTTCCTGTTTCTTGAGATAGGCTTAGTATTGCTATATATTTTCCTCTCAGGACTGCCTTTGCTGTGTCCCACAGATTTTTGGACCATTGTGTTTTCATTATCATGTTTTTCCATGTTTTTTTTCAATTCTTCTTTAATTTCCTGGTTGACCCATTCATTTTTTAGAAGGATGCTGTTGAGTCTCCATGTATTTGTGCTCTTTCCAAATTTCCTCTTGTGATTGAGTTCTAGCTTCAGAGCATTGTGGTCTGAAAATATGCAGGGAATGATCCCAATCTTTTGATACCGGTTGAGACCTGATTTATGACCCAGGATGTGATCTATTCTGGAGAATGTTCCATGGGCACTAGAGAAGAACGTGTATTCTGTTGCTTTGGGGTAGAATGTTCTGAATATATCTGTGATGTCCATCTGGTCCAGTGTGTCATTTAAGACCTTTATTTCCTTGTTGATCTTTTGCTTGGATGATCTGTCCATTTCAGTGAGCGGTGTGTTAAAGTCTCCTACTATTATTGTATTCTTGTCAATGTGTTTCTTTGATTTTGCTATTCATTGGTTTATATAGTTGGCTGCCCCCATGTTAGGGGCATAGATATTTAAAATTGTTAGATCTTCTTCTTGGACAGACCCTTTGAATATGATATAGTGTCCTTCCTCATCTCTTATTAGTCTTTGGCTTAAAATTTAATTGATCTAAGGATTGCCACCCCAGCTTTCTTCTGATGTCCATTAGCATGGTAAATTGTTTTCCACCCCCTCACTTTCAATCTGGAGGTGTCTTCAGGTCTAAAATGAGTTTCTTGTAGGCAGCATATTGATGGGTTTTGTTTTTTTATCCATTCTGAAACCCTGTGTCTTTTGATTGGGGCATTTAGCCCATTTATGTTCAGAGTAACTATTGAGAGATATGAATTTAGTGCCATTGTATTGCCTGTAAGGTGATTGTTACTGTATATTGTCTCTGTTCCTTTCTGATAATACTTTTAGGGTCTCTCTTTGCTTAGAGGACCCCTTTCAATATTTCCTGTAGAGCTGGTTTGGTGTTTACAAATTCTTTCAGTTTTTGTTTGTCCTGGAAGCTTTTTATCTCTCCTTCTGTTTTCAATGATAACCTAGCTGGATAAAGTTTTCTTGGCTGCATGTTTTTCTCATTCAGTGCTCTGAATATATCAGTTCTTTCTGGCCTGCCAGGTCTCTGTGGATAAGTCTGCTGCCAATCTAATATTTTTACCATTGTATGTTACAGACTTCTTGTCCCGTGCTGCTTTCAGGATTTTCTCTTTGTCGCTAAGACTTGTAAATTTTACTATTAGATGGTGGGGTGTGGATCGATTCCTATTGATTTTGAGGGGTATTCTCTGCACCTCCTGGATGTTGATGCTTGTTCCCCTTGCTATATTAGGGAAATTCTCTACAATAATCCTCTCCAGTATACCTTCTGCTCCTCTTTCTCTTTCTTCTTCTTCTGGAATCCCAATTATTCTAATGTTGTTTCGTCTTATGGTATCACTTATCTCTCGAACTCTCCCCTCATGGTCCAGTAGTTGTTTGTCTCTCTTTTGCTCAGCTTCTTTATTCTCTGTCATTTGGTCTTCTATATCACTAATTCTTTCTTCTGCCTCATTTATCCTAGCAGTAAGAGCCTCCATTTTTGATTGCACCTCATTAAAACCTTTTTTTATTTCAACTTGATTAGATTTTAGTTCTTTTATTTCTCCAGAAAGGGCTTTTATTTCTCCTGACAGGGTTTCTCTAATATCTCTCTCTCTTTGTCCCACCCCCTATTTCCATGTGCTCTCGCTCTCTCTTTCTCTCTCAGATAAATAAATAAATAGGCCACTATAACACTTTTTCAGGCCTAGAGCTTCCAGATGATGTGGTATATAATAAATATATCCATAATGGATAGATAATGGCTCCTGTGATAGTGTATTTATTGTGCCATCTCATTTGGTATGAAATAGGTAGTTTTCCTGAAACTATCTCATATAGGATTCCATATTAGTAAATTAGAAACTATGTGAGGTCTTCAGATAGTTGTACTGGCAGAGGTACTGTGAATAAGGAATACAAGCTTATTTACAATGTGTATAAGTCCCAATTAGGATAAACTGCTGCACCTTCCGGAGTGGAAAGGATCAAGTGTAATCACTTGAAGTAATCACCTGAAGTGAAGACACTTGAAGTGTCTTCACCAAGTGGCTAGTTTTCAAAAGATGGTACCATATTGAACGTTCATGTAGCTCTTACTGCTAATAGGGTGATAATATCACCTAATATATCTGCAGTGATAATATCTACGTTTGCCTTGGTGAAAAGGCATCCCTACTGATGAATTCATGCATTACCCTTATTCTTACCACCTTAACTACTCCATTCAAAGTCCCATCATGCAAGCATGGAGGTTCATGGGGCAATGGAAGAGGTTGACTGAGTTTTACTGGATGGGTCACTCTTTCTACCTGATTGTTGAGCGCCTCCTCTCATTATCTGGTTGCCATTAACTTAAAAAAGATCTTCATAGGGGCACCTGGGTGGCATAGTCAGTTAAGTGTCCAACTCTTGGTTTCAGCTCAGGTGGTGATCTCAGGGTCATGAGGTCAAGCCCCATGTCAGGCTCTATGATCAGCATGGTATCTGCTTGAGACTCTTACTCCCTCTGCCCCTCCCCCTCTTCCTCTCTCTCTTCCTATTGCAAATAAATCAAACTTTAAAAAAAAAAAGATCCTCACACTTTGTGTTTACCGCCTTTAGTTTTTTCACATCCTTATTTCCTAGAACAGTACAGTGTGCCTGGTCTAATCTTGCTTCTTCTAGACCCTGACCATCTGGTAAAGACAATTTTTTCTGAGAGTCCATGTAGCCTTTATGTTCAAGGGCTTTCTAAGAGTCCTTAGCTCTTACAGATTATCCTTTCACATAAAATGAAAACCAAATATATGTGAGGTCCTCAGATAGTTGTACTGGCAGAGGTACTGTGATTCTTCCCATAAGAGGCAGAACATGCTTTCAGACCATGATTCAAATCTGATATCTGTGATAAGAGAAGGAAAACAAAGGAGGATTAGGAAGAAAAACAGACTATAGCACACTTCTAAGAAAGTCTTTGCCAGTCTTACGAAACTTTTGAGTCATTGTTACATTATAACTTGACTAGGTGTCAGCCCACATCCCATAGGAATGGGTCAGCATTTATACGTCCACAGTGTTCAATTATTGACTAGGAACAACTTTGGGGAAAGATGATATTGGCACAAATACAGTGGTGATTCCAAGAGGTGGCAGCTGAGATTTTCATGCAATTTTTCTCCTTGAGCCAGTTCTCATAAAGGAGCTGTGAATGGTGCATTCACATGGTTGTCACAAGATCTCTAAAATATTCAAACCCCCTGAATATTTTGGGAATTACCTCCCATCTTCTGGCATACATGTGACTTACCAGGCCATCTAGAATACATGCAACTTTCATTCTCACCAGGTTTAATTTTAAAATGAGGTCATCAATATAATGCAGTAGTGTAATGACTTATCAAGGATATTGAGATGATGTAGTTTAAAAGAACCCATTTAGGGGGTTCTGGTCTATGATGGAAATATAGGAGGACTCTGAACTCACCTCCTCCACAGAAAATACCAAATTAGATCTATTTACAGAAGAAGAAGAACTGAGGGTCAACTGAACTGCCTCTGCACAACAAAAGACAGAATATCAAAAGAGAACAGTAAGAAAGATGGGAACATGGTAACAAAGGGAACCACCGTCCCTAATGTTGTGAATTGCAGTGGGGAGGAAGAGTACTGAAGGACCAGGATCTCTGTCCTTGGGTATAGACAAGTAGCTATAGTTTAAAAGAGCAACTAGTGTATAAAAGAACAAACCCTAGAACCCTGCCTAACAGTGGAGGAGTTTCTGGAACTCTCTCTAGGTTGAAGGGGCTTATAGGTGTGGTTTATGCTTCTCTTAAGTCATGAAATCACATGGCCTATATGTGTAGGTGTGTGACCTACACACATAAGCCAGTGTACAGTCTGGGCCCTATCCTGTCTTCTGCCTCAGTGACCCTAGGCTCTTAGCACATACCAGCCCCACCCATCCCACCAAGGTGGCCACAAGGTAATGCACACTGGGACATACAGGACATAACGTGGGTAGTGTATACAATGGCTCCAGCCTTTGTGCCAAGGTGACACAGGTGAAAAACATCCTAGAACGCTCCCTGCCCACATCACTTCAGCTTCAGATGACTTGCGAGGGCACACCCAGCAGAGTGCTCCAGAAGAGCACCCCAGGAATGTGAGCCTGTGTCTGCATCATTTCTAGCTACCCCAAAGCACCCACTGCATGGAGCACCCTGGAACACTCTCAACCACGTGGGCCTCTGCTCCAGTAACCTGGCCAGGGTACTCCCTGTACTGAGCACCCTGGGACACCTAGGCTGGCACCCAGTTCATCTTCAGCTGTCCCACAAAGTCACCCTCCCTGTGGAAAGCCAAAGGACAATCCAGCTTGCAACCACTTTAGCTTCAGTTATCCTTTCAGGGCACTTCAGTTCAGTAGACCTGCCAGCATGCCCTCAGGGCATAGAACCTCAATATACCCCATGCTGCACCAACTTCAGACTTAGTGGTCTTGCCAGGGCATCCACTGTGCATAAAGTCTCAGAATCATATCAGCCACAGCTCCAGTCAGCCAGCAAAAGTTACCAAGGACACAAAGTCTACATAGGGAATAACCATACCTAAGATCAGGCCTTCAAGGTTAGAAGAAGTAGGTCTTCCACCTAATGCATAGGAACTCAGAAAGCAAAACAAGATGGAGAGACAGAGGAATGTACTCCAAAAGGAAGAATAAGACAAAAACCTCAGAAGAACTAAGTGAAATGGAGATAAGCAATATGCCTGAGAAAGAATTTAAAATGATGATTGTAAAGATGCTCACTGAGATGGAAAGTAGAGTGAAAAAACTTAGTAAGACCTTCAATCAAGAGAAAGAAAATAATCAAAAACCCAATCAGAGTTGAAGAATATAATAACTTAAATTAAAAACACACTAAAGGGAATCAACAGTAGATTAGCAGATGCAGAGAGATATATCCATGACCTGGAAGACAGAGAAATGAAAGCATCCAGGCTGACCAGAAAAAAAGAGAAAAAAAAAACAATAAAAAATGCAAATGAGCATAGGCTAAGGAATCTTATGTACATCAAGTGAACAACATTCACATAATAGGGGACCCAGAAGAAGAGAGAAAGGGGCAAAGAACTTATTTGAAGAAAAGATAACTGAAAACTTTCCTAACCTAGGGGGAAAAGAACAGATATCCAGGTTCAAGAAGCATAGAGAATTCCAAATAAGATAAACCAAAGGAGGTCCATGCCACAACACATAAAAATTAAAATATCAATGGTTAAAGAGAATTTTAACAGCAGAAAGAGAGAAGCAAAATGTTACCTACAATGAAAACCTTCTAATGCTATCAGCTGATTTTTCAGCAGAAATTTTGCAAGCCAAAAGAGAGTGGCATGATATATGTGAAGTGCTGAAAAGGAAAGAAAACAAAACCTATAACCAAGAATACTCTAACCATCACGATTAATATTTGGATTTGATAGATTAAAAGTTTCTCAGACAAAAGTTAGAAAACTTTATCACCACTAAACCAGCCTTTCAAGAAATGCTAAAGGAACTTAAGTGTGGGGAAAAAATGGCCATAATTAGACATAAGAAAATTATGAATAAAGAGATGTAAAATATGACAGCATACATATAAAACATGAAGGAAGGAGTAAAGAAATAAATTTTTGGTTTCTTTAGAATGTATTTGAATTAACTTAATACAGACTGCTGTGTATGTAGGATCTTATATATGAACCTCATGTTAACCACAAACCCCAAATCTATAATAGATACACAATAAAAAGAAAATCAGACATAACATTATAGAAACTCAACCACAAAAAAAATAGAGCAAGAAAAAAGCAGAATCATAAAAAATTAACAAAATGGCAACAACAACATACCTATCAATAATTACTTTAAATGTAAATGGCTGAAATGCTTAAATGAAAACACATGGAGTGGTGGAATGGATTTAAAAACCAAACCAAACAACAACAAAATAATATCTCCAGTGAACACAGACACACAAATCCTCAACAAAATGTTAGCAAACCACATTCAATAATACATTAAAAGGATCACTCGCCACATGGATGTAATGAAGGTTCAATAATCACCAGTCAACAGGTACACTACAAAAGATAAAAATTTGGTGATTTCTCAATAGATACAGAAAAAGCATTTGAGAAAATTCAACATCCATTCCTGATAAAAACTCAATAAAGTGGGTTTTGAGGGAATATGCCTCAACATAATAAATAAGATAAATAAAGATAAACCTATTATGTCAACATATTAAAGGCCATATATGAAAAACCTGCAGCTAACATCATACTCAAAGGTGAAAAACTGAGAGCTTTTCCTTTAATATTGAGAACGGTATAAGGATATCCCCTCTTGCCACTTCTATTCACATTGTATGGAACTTCTAGCTGCAGCAATAAAGCAAGAAAAAGAAATAAGAGGCATCATATTGACAAAGAAGTTACAGTGTCACTATTTGCAGATGACATGTTGCTGTACATAAAACACCCTAAAGATTCCACCAAAAAACAAGTAGAATAACTGAATTCAATAAAGTCACGGGATACAAAATCAACACCCAGAAATCAGTAGCATTTCTATACACTAATAAAGAGGTACAGAGAAATTAAGAAAACAATTTCAATTACAGTTGCATGAAAAGAACAAATTACTTAGGAATAAACTTAACCAAGGACATGTACTCTTAAAACCTTAAAACACTGATGAAAGAAACCGAAGATGGCATAAACAAATGGGAAGATTCCCATGCTCATGGTTTGGAAAGACCAATATTGTTAAAATGTCCACACTACCCAATGCAATCTACAGATTTAATGCAATCCCTATCAAAATGCCAAAAACATTTTGCACATAGCCAGAACAAATGATCCTAAAATTTGTATGGAGCCAGAAAAGATAGAAAAAGCAATATTGAAAAAGAAAAACAAAGCTGGGGATATCATGATCCCAGGTTTCAAGAGGTAGCACAAAGCTGTAGTAATCAAAACAGAATGATACTGGCTCAAAGACAGACACATAGATCAATAGAACAGAGTACAGAGCCCCAAAATAAACCTACACTTATATGGTTAATTAATATATCACAAAGGTAGCAAGAATATACAATTAGAAAAAGACAGTCTCTTCAACAAATGGTTCTAGGAATACTGAACAGTGACACGCAAAGAATTAAATGAGAACACTTCCTAACACCATACACAAAAATAAACTCCAAATAGACTGAAAACTTAAATAAGACCTGAAACCACAAAATTTCTAGAAGAAAAGACAGGCTGTTCTTTGACATTGGCCATATAACATTTTCATTTTTTCAGATATGTCTCCTAAGGCAAGGGAAACATTAAAGCGAAAATAAACTTTTGGGACTAACCACATCAAAATAAAAAGGTTTTGTAAAGCAAAGAGAACCATCACAATAAAAAGACAATGTACTTATGGTTTTTGGTGCATTGTAAATGGGATTGATAACCAAACTGTTGAAGGAGTCAAGATGTCCTTCAACAGATGAGCAGATAAAGGATGAATATCTACCATTTGTATTGACATGGATGGAACTGGAGAATATTATGCTAAGTGAAATAAGTCAATCAGAGAAGGAAAATTGTCATATGGTTTCACTCATGTGGAATATAAGGAATAGTGCAGAGGGGAAGGGAGAGACAACTGGATGGGAAAAAATCAGAGAGGGAGATAAACCATGACAGACTCTTAACTCTGGGAAAAAAACTGAGGGTTGAGGAGGCGGCAGGGGTAAGGGATGGGGTAATTGGGGGATGGGCATTAAGGAGGGCATGCGATCTGATGAACACTGGATATTATACACAACTAATGAAGCATTGAACACTGCATCAAAAACTAATGATGTAGTATATGTTGGCTAATTGAATTTAAATAAAAAGGTAATGTATTAAGTGGGACAAGACTTGCAAGTGATATATCTGATAAGGGCTTAATAGCCAAAATATATAAACAACTTATACAATGCAACACCAAACAAATAATCCAACTAAAAAAAATGGGCAGAGCATCTGATTAGACACTTTTCCAAAGAAGACATAGAGATGGCCCACAGATACATGAAAAGATACTCAATATTACTAATCACCAGGGAAATGTAAATCAAAACCACAATGAAATATTACCTCACACCTGTCAGAATGCCTAATATTAAAAACAGAATAATAAAAGTTGGTGAGGATGTGGAGAAAAAGGAATCTTTGTATACCACTGATGGCAATGCAAATTGTTATAGTCACTATGGAAAATAGTATGAAGGTTCCTAAAAAAATTTAAAAATGGAAATAATATATGATCCAATAATTTCACTACTGGATATTTTCCTTAAACAATGAGAATACTAATTTGAAAAGATATATGCACTCCTATGTTTACTGTAGCATTATTTACAACAGCCAGGATATGGAAACAACCTAAGTGTCCATTGATAGACAAATGGATAAGGAATATGTAGTGTGTGTGTGTGTGTGTGTGTGTGTGTGTGTGTGTGTACACACAATGGACTATTACTCAGCTTTTTTAAAAAAGATTTTATTTATTTATTTGATAGACAGAGATCACAGTAGGCAGAGAGGCAGGCAGGGGGGGGGGGAGCAGGCTCCCCGCTGAGCAGAGAGCCTGATGCAGGGCTGGATCCCAGGACCCTGGGACCATGACCTGAGCTGAAGGCAGAGGCTTTAACCCACTGAGCCACCCAGGCGCCCCTATTACTCAGCTTTAGGAATGGATGAGATCATGTCACTTGCTACATCATAGACAGACATAGATGGTATTATGCTAAGTAAAATGTCAGACTTAAAAAGACAAATACCATATGATTCCACTTGTATATGGCATCTAAAAAATCAAAGGAAATCAATAAGTGAAAAGCAGAATCAGACTGTAAATATAGAGAATTGATGGTTGCCATGGGAGAGTGAAGTGGTGAGATGGGCAAAAGGGGTAAAGGAGAGTGGGAGATACAGGCTTCCAGTTAGGGAATGAATAAGTCATGTGAATAAAAGCCACAGCTTTAGGAATAGGTGACAGATGGTAATTACACTTGTGGTGAGCATAGCATAACACAGAGAAGCTGTGTCACTATGTTCTACACCTGAAACTAATTTAATATTGTATATCAAATATTTTCAAACAAAAAAAAAATAAAAAAAGAACACCTTAGGGATATTACCCATAAAAATGAAGTCTTGCCATTTTCAGAAGATTTTATTTATTTACTTATTTAGAGACATCACTCATGCATGAGTAGGGAAGAGGCAGAGAATCTCAAGCAGACTCCACACTGAGTGTGGAGCCTGATGTGGGGCTTCATCCCATGACCTTGAGACTGTGACCTGAGCTGAGACTGTGACCCAAGCTAAAACAGAGTCAGATTCTTTTTTTTTTTTTTTTTAAGATTTTATGTATTCATTTGGCAGACAGATCACAAGTAGGCAGAGAGGCAGGCAGAGAGAAAGAGGAGGAAGCAGGCTCCCCACTAAGCAGAGAGCTCGATGTGGGGCTTGATCCCAGGACCCTGGAATCATGACCTGAGCTGAAGGCAGAGGCTTTAACCCACTGAGCCACCCAGGTGCCCCCAGAGTCAGATTCTTAACTGACTGAGCCCCTGAAATCTGGCCATATGTAACATGGATGGATCTAGAGAGTATAATGGTAAGTGAAATAAATTAATTAGAGAAAGACAAATACCATATGACTTCACTCATGTGGAATTTAAGAAACAAAACAAATGAACAAGGAGAAAAAAACAAACCAAAAAAACATCTCTCAACTATAGAGAACAAACAGGTGGTTACCAGAAGGGAGGTGGGTAAGGGGATGGGTGAAATAGGTGAAGGGAATTAAGAGTACCCTTATCTTGATGAGCACTGAGTAATATATAGAATTGTTGAATCACCATATGGTACACTTGAAATTAACACTATATGTTAAATATACTGGAATTAAATTTTTTAAACAAACACTTTAAGGAAATCAATAGCTACAACAAATCAGAGGCTTATCTGCCCTAGTAAAGATACTATCTTCAGCACCATATCTATCATTGGGGCTACAATTTGTTTAGTTCACTGTGGTCTATCACCATCTGTCATATCCATCTGCTTTTTTGCAGGGCCATGTACTGAATTAAATAGAAATGTTGAAGACCATCATCCTCCTATCCTTTAAACCTTCAATTTTCTGTAATTCCATCTGGGTTTTGCTTGAAATATTGCTTACAGTTTAGCATCCTGGCTAGGGAAATGAAGTTTCCCTTGCTTCAATCTGGACCCAAGTGTCTGGCCTTTCAGTTGATGGACTCAAAACTGGCTGAAGTCTGGAAATTGAGTGAGGGTTTGTAAGTTTACTTGCATTGACTGACAGTGGCCTCCTTCTGATCTTTAAATTTTTTTTTCCCCTAAAGTAAGTAAAAATTTTACATAAGAAATACATTCATTGTCTTCCTATATATTTGCCTTTTGTGAATACCATAGTCTCTTAGCCACAATGAAATCCCAGTGAATGAAGGGTACTGGTTGCCATTTTGTTCATGCTGACAATTATGTAATTAGCTCCACCTTTCCTTTGATTATTCAGTACAACTATTTGGACTCTGCTCTTCAGGAATTTTTTTTATCCCAATTGACACTAGGGAGCCCAATTCAGTAATGGTGTCTTCTATCATCCATTCTGTCCTACAGAGAAGACTGTTCCTCCCTCACTTATGCATTTCTTATTGCCTGAGTAAATACTGTCCTCTTGGCATTCCCTGGACACATAATCAACTGGTGATTTTTTTTTGTTTTCTATAACAAAGCTCTTTTAGTAGGCATCCCTCTCAATGCAATTCAAGTACCCACAGTTCATTTAGTATAGGCCAAACTTTCTCACTTTTTTGTCCTCAAGATATACTTAAACTTTGAAAAACCTATGAGAACCCTAAACAGCTTTTGTTGGAGATGCTTCAAGGTGGTAGAACAGGAAAACCCTGAACTCACCTCCTCCCAGGGACACAACAAATCTACAGCTACATGACATACCTCTAAAACAAACAAACAAACAAAACAGAAAACTAGCAGAATAGCTCCTGAACAATGAAGGATAAAAAGGCCAGGTCAATCAAGATGAGTAGGAGAGGCAGAGATGCTATCTCACACACACAAAAAATCCACCCCTGGTGTGGTGACCCCAAATTGAAAAAGATATCACAAATATAGAATGTCTCCTGGAGGAGTGAGGGGTTTGGACCCCATGTCAGGCACCTCACCCTAGGGACCTGCACCACAGAGATAAGCCCCCAAGAATCCCACTTTGAAAACGAAAGGGGAATATGTACAGAAGAACCATAGGGCTGTAGGGGATGGAAATTCACACTAAAAGGCTTGAATGCAGACCCACTTACCCAGGGACCCAATACAAAAGCAGAAATTTTAAAAGTGCATAGACCATAAATGAAGGAGATACATTTGCTAATCTTAAAGTGTCAGAGGGAAAGAGCCAATTAGGATTCTTTCTGGGGATGGAGGGACTGGTGGGTGACTTTTTTTTTTTTTCACCTTCTACCTCTTTCTTGCTAGGACTGGCACTGTCAGGCACCATTTAGGCACTGTCCAGTAATCTGCTAGCACTGAGAGGGGTGCCCTACTTTGGTGCTACTCCTGTAGACCCATCAGACTGGGTGATGGAGCAACTGGATCCCACACACTTGCCAGAGCTGGGCATCCAAGTACCCCAGCTCTGTGCCACCCCCCCACCTGCAGTCCTGCCAGAGATGGTGAATACCTGCAGCCTACACAGGGGGCAACCCTTGAGTGCCTGGTTCTGATGGCCATGGAGGAATGTGTTTCTGGGCCTTTCAGGTTTGAAACAATTGGAGAGAGTTCTTGGCAGGCTACTACCCCTAGCATACTACACAGGTAACTGACCAAAAGCTGCTCCCAGTCTTTCTGTGAAAAAAGGCCTATTTACTTGTCTTGGAGCTTCAGCCTGAGGGACATACTTTAGGATTACCACACATATAGGGGCTATGAAAGTGCTCTCAGGGAACACAGGCTAGGGGATGTCATCATTGTGTTCTTCCTCCACTCCCTACAGCTTGCTGGTATCTCCCCAAATGGAGCTCATACACTCATTTGGAGCCCTGATTTCTGAAACTATTGCTAAAGTGTTGTCCTCCACATTGTCTGATGTAGAGGCCAACAAGGTTTAGGACTACAGTCCCACAGGACTGTATGTTTGCCTACCTTAAAAGCTGCTGCCTGAGCATCCAGCTTCCCATCAGCCCAAACTTGGTGATGAGAGCCCTCTTTCTGGGACCCTCACAGTTCATATGCCCTCAACAACTGTAATCCATCAAGAATATTCAGGTTTCTTAGGCAATTCCAAAGGCTTGAAAGATAAGCAAGAACTAAGGCAAGGTTGAAGGACAAGTTTCATTTCCTATACAAGGATACTTCAATGTTGGAAAGACAGCTGTCTCACTTAATACATAGAAACAAAAGGTCAAGCAAAATGAGGAGACAGAGGAATATATTCCAAAAGAAAGAACAAAATCCCAGAATAAAATTCTAATGAAATGGAGATAAGTAACTTATCTGATAGAGTTCGAAGTAATGGTCAAAATGATGCTAACTGAACTTGGGAGAAGAATGGATGAACACAGTGAGAATTTTAACAAAGAGATGAAAAAGATAAAAAATGACCAAACAGAAGTCATAGAACTGATTAAACCAGTAACCGAACTGAATACACTAGATGAGTTTCACAGCTGACTGGATGATGCAGAAGAAAGAATCAACAATCTCAAAAATAAGGCAATAGAACTCACCTAAGCAGAGCAGTCAACAATTTAAAAAAAATAAAAATAGCTTAATGGACCTACAGGACAACCTCAATAACATTCAAACTCTAAGGGACCCTAAAGAAGAAAGAGGCAGGAAATTTATTTGAAGAAATAATATCTGAAAACATCCTTAACCTGGGGAAACAGGTATCTAGATTCAGGAAGCCCAGAGAATTTCAAGTATGATAAACTGAAAGAGACCCACACCAAGATGTATTATACTTAAAATACCAAGAGATAAAGGAAGAATATTAAAAGTGGTGAAAGAAAAACAACTTGTTATGTACATAGGAACCCCTATAAAATTATCAGATTTCACAGCAGAAACTGCAGGTCAGATGAGAGTGGCATGATATATTCAAAGTGCTGACCAGATAAACTTCCAACCAGGAATACTCTAACCAGCAAAATTTTCATTCAAAATTCGAGAGATAAAGAGCTTTCCAGAAAACAAGCTAAAGGAATTCATCACCACTAAACTGGCCCTACAAGAAATATCAAAGGGACTTCTTTCAGCTGAAAAGAAAAGGCAATGACTAGTAAGATAAAAGCATATGAGAATTAAAATATCACTAGTAAAAGTAAATATATAGTAAACATAGTGGAATAAGGACATATAAAGCTAGTATGAGAATAACAAGGGTTAAAGATGGCAAAGTAGGAGGATACAGAGTTCATCTTTTTCTACAGACACCAAGGGAACAACTGCATGAATAACAGCTCACTCTGAAAATGACCTGAAGACTGGAATCACAGATCTACAGCTAGTCCTAGAGAGAAATCCACATCAAAAAAGGGTATGAGAAGCAGAGACCTGATCAAGATTCAAACCGCTGGTACAACTATCCACAAAGAAACATCATTAAGCACACACAGAGGAGCAAGGGCATCAGGCACCACACTGAGAACCCTTGGCCCTGGGGATCTGGACTGGGAAGGTGTATTCCCTATCACATCTAGCTTTGAAAATCAGTAGGGTTTAACTTGGAGAGCTAGAGGGCTATAGGAAACTGTGTGTCTGCCCTTGAAGAATTAGACTGCTAAATAACTTGACCTGAGACACAGCACAGAAGCAGCAGTTTGAAAAGCCCCTGGGGAATATATGGAAGAGATTTAATGATTAAATTTAAGGTGGGTGTTGGGTGGGCAGGGATCTGCAGGAGCTCTCTGGGAACAAAAGCCCTGGTGAGTGCCACAATTCTGCCCCCCACCCCCCACCCCCCATAGCCAGAGGCTTTCTAAAGCCAGTTGACACTCTATATCCTCCTTGCTAGCACTGTGAGCCCTGTGCCAGTGTTCTCCTGTGGACTTACTCTATCTGATCTGCCTGCCCCAGCAGGTGCCTCTCCAAAGTGAATCTTATACTGCCACACATAGGGGGCAGTCCCAGTTAGGATTGGTTCCCCTCTAATGTGACTCCTTTCCTGGCAGGGGGGGGGGCAAACCTTAACCACCAACATACACGCAGCACTCCCAGTGGCTCGCTGCAGACAGTTAAGCAGAGTTTCAGTCATGTCCACCAGTGAGCACATGGTGGCTGCAGCTAGGCCTCTCTGCAAAAGCATGGGCAACAAACCCACCTGCCAGTGCACCCACAGTAGCTGTAACCAGACCTCATAATTAGTTGCATAGAAAGCAAGCCTGCAGTAGTCATGGCTCAGGTAAAACAAGAAAACACATACAGCCCACAAGGAGACACATCTCAAGCACCTCATTCTGGTGACCAGGGCGGATTTCACTACAGGGCACTGCAGAACCCCTTCTATACAAGGTCACTACTTTGAAGACCAAGAGATATACCTGACTTACCTAATAAACAAACACAGAGAGTTAGACAAAAAGAGTAGGCAGAAGAATATATCTCAAATAAAAGGATGATAAAATTACAGAAGACCTAAATATAGCAGAGATAAGCAATATGCCCAATAAAGCATTCAAAGTACTGGCCATTAATATACTCACTAGACTTGAGAAAAGCATGGATGAACTCAGTAAGAACTTCAACAAAGAGAGAGAAAATATTTCAAAGACCCAATCAGAGCTGGAGAACACAATAACTGAAATGAAAAATACACTAGAAGGAATCAATAACAGATTAGAAGATGCAGAAGAACAGATCAGCCATCTGGACAACAGGGTGGTGGAAAGCAAAAAAGCTGAATAGAAGGAAGAAAAAAAGAATAAAAAATGAAGACAGAGACCTCTACAACATCATCAAGTATAATAATATTCATATTATAGGGTTCCCAGAAGGAGAAGAGACAAAGCACCAGAAAACTTATTTGAAGATACAATAGCTGAAAACTTCCCAACCTGAGGAAACAGATGTCTAGGTTCAGGAAGCACAGAGAGACTCTAATAATACGACCCCAGTGAAGTCCATATCTAGACACATTTAATAAAAATGACTAAAACTAAAGATAAAGAGAGAATATTAAAAGCACCTGGAGAAAAGGAAACCATTACCTACAAGGAAAATGCCCTAAGGCTATCAGCAGATTTTTCAGCAGAAATCCTGCAGGTCAGAAGACAGTGACATGTATATTCAAAATGCTGAAAGAGAAGAGCCTATAACCAAGAGTATGCTACCCATTAAGATTATCATTCAGATTTGAAGGAGAAATAAAAAGTTTTGCAGGAAAAAAAAGTTAAAGGAATTCATCACCACTAAACCAGCTTTACAAGAAATGTTAAAAGTAACTCTTTATGTGCAAAGAAATGCCATAATCAGAAGCAAAAAAAAAATGAAAGGAAAAAATTTTCCTGGCAAAAATAACCATATGGTAAAGGTAGTAGATCACATACAAAGCTAGTAGGGAGGTTTAAACACAAAAGTAGTAAAATAAATTATATCTACAAAAATTAGTCAAGTGATACACAAAATAAAAAGGTGCAAAGTATGACATCATATACATAAAATATGAAGAAGAGTAAAAATTTAGTGATTTTATAATGTGTTAGAACTTAAGCAACCATCAACTTGATAACACATAGAATGTTATATATGAACCTCATGGTAACCACAAGCCAAAAGCCAATAATAGATAAACAAAAAATAAGGAATTCTGAACATAACACTAAAAGCAAGTCATCAGATCATAGGGGAAGCATGAGAAGAAAAAAAGGTAATGATAACTATAGAAACAGCTAGAAAACAGTTAGCAAAATGGCAATAAGTATACACCTATCAATAACTACTTTAAATGTAAATGGACATATGCTCCAATCAAAAGAGTGAACAGATAAAACAAGAAAACCCAACCATATACTGCCTACAAGAGATTCACTTCAGATGAAAAGACACACAATGGACTGAAGGTGAAGGGATGAAAATAGAGGTTTTATAAAACGGAAATGAAAAGAAAGTTATCCATACTTACAACAGACAAAATAGACTTTAAAGCAAATAATGTATTAAAAGACAAATATGGACATTATGCAATGATAAATGGGTTAATCCATAAAGAAGATTTAACATTTATAAATATGTATGTATTCAACATAGGAGCACTTAAGTATATAAAGCAAATATTAACGGATCTAAAAGTAGAAATTTATATCAATACAATAATAGTAGGGGAATATAATATACCATTTACATCAATGAAAAGATCATTCTTTTCTGAATAATCTAAAAAAAGATCATTCAAATAATTCAGACAGAAAATAAGGAAACAGTGGCCTTAAGTGACACTCTAGATGAGATGGACTTCATGGGTTCATGCAGACATTTCATTAAAAAACAAGCAGAATACCATTTTTCAAGTGCATATGGAATATTCTCCAAGTTAGATCAACCATGTGTTAAACAAAACAAGTCTCAATAAATTTAAGAAGATTGAAATCATATCAAGCATCTTTTCCTGACCACATGGTATGAAACTAGAAATCAATTACAAAAAGAAAACTGAAAAAAATTTGCAAATATGTGGATACAAATAATGTCTACTGAATGGGTCAATGAAGAAATCAAAGCAGAAATAAAATTATACATTGAGACAAATTAAAATGGAAATACAACATGTAAAATCCATGGGATGCTGCAAAAGCAGTTCCAAGAATTAAGTTTATGGTGACATAGGCCAATCTCAAGAAATAAGAAAAAGCTCAAAGAAACAATATAACTGCCCTTAAAGGAACTTGAAAAAGAGGTACAAATAAAGCCCAAAGTTAGTAGAAAAAAGGAGATAATAAAGATTGATATGGAAATAAATGAAATAGAGACTAAAAAGAGTAGAAAAGATCAATGAAACTAAAATCTTCTTCCTTGAAAAGAACAAAATTGGCAAAACTTTAAAAAAATTAGAGGCCTCAAATAAATAAAATCAGAAATAAAAAGAAGTTACAACTAATACAAAAATTACAAAGGATGTTTAGAGATTACTATGAACAATCTTCACCAACAAACTGGACACTTGGAAATAAGAAATTCCTAGAAACCTGCAGTCTTCCAAGACTAAATCATAGACATCTGAATAGACTGATTAGTAATAAGGAAATTGAATCATAATTTAAAAGCTGCCAACAAACAAAGTTCCAGGACAATACAGCTTCACTGGGAATCCTACCAAACATTCAGAGAAGATTTAATACATATCCTTCTCAAAATCTTCCAAAAAAAACTGAAAGAGAGGGAATTCTCCCAAACTCATTTCACAAGGGCAGAATTACCCTGATACCAAAACTGGACAAAGATAGGACTAAAATATATATATAAGAAATAAAATTATAAGCCAATACCTTTAATAAACATAGATACAAAAATCTTCAACAAAAAAATATCAACAAAAATGAATTCAACAATACATTAAAAGGATCATACAGCATAATCAAGTGGGATTTGTTCCAGGGATGCAAGGATGGTTCAACATTCTCAAACCAATCAATCTGATACATGATGTAAAGAAAATGGAAGATAAAAATCATATCAAAAATTTGTTTGATAGATCATGTGGTAGTTGCGGGGTGGGAGTTAAGGTGGTAGGAAAAGTAAAAATGAAAGAAGATGGGATCGGGAGGGAGAAAAACCAAAAGAGACTCTTAATGTCATAAAAAAAACTGAGGGGGGTGGGGGGAAGAGGGGTTGGGTGAGGGTGGTGGGGTTACATCATATGTTTAAATAAAGCTTAAATAAAGTAAAAAAAATTTGTTTGATAAAATTCCACATTCTTTTATGATAAAAATTCTCAGCAGAGTATAAAGGGAATGTACCTTAACATAACAAAGGCCTTATCTGGCAAACCTACAGCAAACATCATACCCAGTGGCAAAAAGCTAAAAGTTTTTCCTTTAAGATCAGGAAGAAGACGAAGGTGCCCACTGTTGTTTACTTTTATTCAACATAGTACTGGAAATCATAGAGAAAATGGATGGGAAAAGGAAAAACATACAAATTGGAAATGTAGAAGTAAAACTGTCACTATTTGTGCATGACATGATTTTATATACAGGAATCTTAAAGATTTCACCAAAAATCTGTAGAACTAATACAAATATTCATTAAAGTTGCAGGATACAAAAATCAATATACAAAAATCTGCTGCAGTTTTATACTCTAAACTATCAGAAAGAGAAAATAATAAAACAACCCTATTTACAACTGCATAAAAATAATATATAGGAATAAAATTTACCAAGAAATTAAAGACTTTACCATTGAAAAATGTAAGATATTGTTAAAAGAAATTGAAGAAGACACAAATAAATGGAAAGATATTCTGTACTCATGAATTGGAAGAACATGGTTAAGCTGTTCAAAGTACCCAAAGACAGATTCAATGCCATCCTTATCAAAATCCCAATGGCATTTTCACATAATTAGAACAATACTTAAATCTGTATGGGACCACAGAAGAGCGTGGATAAGAAAGCAATCTTAAGAACCAAGCAGGAGGCATCATGCTTCCTAATGTCAAACTACATGCAAAGCTATAGTATGAAATCAGTATGCTATTGGCATAAACACACACACACACACACACACACACCCAATGGAGAGGAAGAGGATAAAATTAGGCTACTATTATAACATACATAAAAATTAACTTCAATTATATTAAAAACTTGAGTATAAGACCAGAAACCATAAAACTCCTAGAAGAAAACATGGGTGGTGAGCCCCTTGACATTAGTCTTGGTGATAATGTTTCGATCTGACTCTGAAAGCAACGTCTGTGAAGAGAGAGAGTTTGACTTCTTCATTGCCAATTTGGATAGCAACGTCAATGTCAACAAAAGCAAAAATAAACAAGTGGCCTATGTAAAACTGAAAAGTTTATGCACAGTGAAAAGAAATCATCAACAAAATAAAGGCAGTCTACTGAACGGGAGATATTTTCAAATTATATATCTGATAAGGGGTTACTATCCATAATATATATAAAGAACTGTACAACTTTAAAACAAACAGTCCCTTAAAAAATGGGAGAAGAGATTTGCAAATGACATATCTGATAAAGGATTAGTATCCAAAATCTATAAGGCACTTATCAAACTCAACATCCCAAAATCAAATAAGCCAGTTGAGAAATGCCCAGAAGACATGAATAGATATTTTTCCAAAGAAGACATCCAGATGTCTAATAGACACATGAGAAGATGTCAACATCACTCATCAGGGAAATACAAATCAAACTTACAATGAAATATCACCTCATACCTGCCAAAATCAACAATATAAGAAATAATAGTTGTTGGTGAGGGTGTGGAGAGAAAGGAACCCTCATGCACTGTTAGTGGAAATGCAAACTGGTACAGCCACTCTGGAAACAGTATGAAGATTCCTCAGAAAGTTAAAAATAGAACTACCCTATGACCCAGCAATTCCACTGCTAGGTATTTACCCAGCAGGGTACAAAGGATACAAAAATACTGATTTGAAGGGGCACCCAAATGTTTATAGCTGTATTATTAACAAAAGCCAAATTATGGGAATGCTCAAATGCCCACCAACTGATGAATGGATAATGAAGAAGTGGTATATATACATATACACAATGGAATATTACTCAGCCTTATAAAAGAATGAAATCTTACCATTTGCAATGGTGTGGATGGAGCTAGAAAATGTTATACTAGGTGAAATACATCATAGGAAGACAAAGACTATATGATTTTACTAAACTGTGGGATTTAAGAAGTAAAACAGATGAACATATGGGAAAGAGAAAAAAGAGGGAGGCAAACATAAGAGGGACTTTTTAATTATAGAAAACAAACCGAGGGCTGCTGGAGGAGTTGTGGGCATGGGGATGAGTTAAATGAGTGATGGATATTAAGGAGGGCACATGATATGATGGCACTGGGTATTACATTTAAGTGATGAATCACTGAATTCTATTCCTGACACCAATATTGTACTATATGTTAACTAACTAGAATTAAAAAAAAAAAAACTTGAAACATTAGAAAAAAATAGTCAGATGATCTGAATTGATGTTTCTCCACAAAAGACATAGAGATGGCCAAAAGGCAAATGAAATAATGTTCAACATCACAAATGCAAATCAAAATCACAGTGAGATATCACCTTACCCCTAACAGAATGGCTAATGTCAAAAGGACAAGAAATAGTAAGTGTTGACAAGGATGCAGGAAAAAAGAGAACCCTCACGCACTGTTGGTGGGAATGTGGACTAGTGCAACCACTATGGAAAACAGTATTTATGTTCTCAAAAATTAAAAATAGAACTCTCATATGATACAGAAATTCCACTTCTGAGTATCTACCTGAAGAAAACAGAAACACTAATTAAAAAAGATATAGGCACCTCTGTGTTCACTGAAACATTATTTACAAAACCAAGATGTGGAAACAACCTAAGTGTTCATTGATTAATGAATGGATTAAAAAAAAACTTTGGTATATGTACAATGCAATACTACTCAGCCATAAAAGAATGAAATTTTGCCATTTGCAGCAAAACAACATAAATGGGCCTTGAGAGTATTAATACTAAGTGAAGTAAGTCATACAGAAAAAGACAAATGGTGTTTGATTTTGTTTATATGTGGAATCTCAAAAATGAAGCAAAAACAAAACTCAAAGATATAAAAAAAAAAAGATTGAGTGTTGGCAGTGGGCAGTGGGGAGAGGTTGTGGTATGAAATGGGTGAAGGGGACCAAGAGATACAGACTTCCAGTTGTAAAATAAATAAATCATAAGGATGTGATGGATAGCACAGTGACTATAGTCAATAATATTGTATTGCAAATTTAAGCAATACTAAGAAATGAATCTTAAAATTTCCCATTATAAGAAAAATAAATTGTAACTGTGTATGGTGAGAAATGATAACTAGACTTACTGTAGTGATAATTTTGCAATGTATACAAAGTGTCAAATCATGTTGTACACTGAAACTATTTTAATATTGTATGTCAATTAAACTTTAAAATTTTTAAAAATAAAGAGCTTTTCAGGCACCTGTGTGGCTCAGATGGTTAAGTATCTGCCTTTGGCTTAGGTCATGGTCTCCATGTTCTGGAACAGAGCCCCATATTGGGCTCCCAGCTCAGTGGGGAGTCTGCTTCTCCCTCTCCCTCTGCCTCTCCCCTTGCTTGTGTTCTCTCTCTCTTTTTGCTCACATGAATAAATAAACTCTTTTTTTAAAAAATTAAAAAAGCTTTTGCTTATGTGGGTTTTATCTACCTTTATCATATTACAAATTAAACTAAGGTATATTAAAATGTGTACATATTTTAAAATAACATGTAGGTTAATACACATAATATTTTTATGAAAAAATCCTATTTTTAAAAAGTAGTGAGAATGGTAGCATTATTTTACATTTTGCAAATCTTTTTTTTTTAAGATTTATTTATTCATGAGAGACAGAGAAAGAGAGAGGCAGAGGGAGAAGCAGGCTCCCTAAGGAGCAGGAAGCCTGATGTGGGACACGATTCCAGGACCCTGGGATCATGACCTGAGCTGAAGGCAGATGCTTAACCATCTGAGCCACCCAGGCACCCTCCAAATCTTTTTGATATCTGACTCAATGCAAGGTAGCTAGATTTTCTGTTTTTAGATTCAATCTGTAGTAATATGTTGTTTGAGTTGAAGTATGTGCAAAAAATCCAGCTTCACAAAATATAGTTCGAAAAGGGAGGAGAAATATAATAGCCTTTTCAGATAGTTTTGAATATTCTTCTTTAAAACTTCACTAAAACTTGATAAGTCATTTCATTTTTTTTTTAAATTTTTTAAGATTTTTTTTAAAATTTATTTATTTGTCAGATAGAGAGAGAGTGCAGGAGCAAGCACAGGCAGACAGAGTGGCAGGCAGAGGCAGAGGGAGAAGCAGGCTCATTGCTGAGCAAGGAGCCCGATGTGGGACTCGATCCCAGGACACTGGGATCATGACCTGAGCCGAAGGCAGCCGCTTAACCAACTGAGCCACCCAGGCGTCCCTTGATAAGTCATTTCTTAAAGCATAGCTATGATGTGAAATCTGAAATATTTATGTGAACTTTTTCCTCCTCTGTCACATTAAAATCCATTGTCTTAATATGTGCACTTTAAATCTTTTATCCATGCATGATCTTAAAACATGCATTAACTATTTAGAAAATACTAGTTCACTGAGTAAACCAGATCTTCTAAATGTTGATTCATTTTGCTATACAATACTAAAAATGTCAGATTCTTTGATTTCTCTTTCTGTGACTTAATCAGTATGTGGAAATGCCATCAATTTCTGGGTATTACTTTTGTACTCTGCCACTTTACTGAATTCACTTATTCTATTTTTTTGGTGGATTCTTTAGGATTTTCTAGATATAGTATCTTGCCTATAAACAGTGACAGTTTAACTTCTTTATCAGTATGGATGCCCCTTATTTCTTTTTCTTGTCTTATTACTGTGGCTAGAACTTCTAGTACTATGTTGAATAAAAGTGGCAAGAGCAGACATTCTTGTCTTTTTCCTAATCTTAGAGGGAAAGCTCTCAGTTTTTCATTGCTGAGGATGATGTCAAAAATATATAAAGAACTAATGCAGCTCAACACCAAAAAACAATCCAATTAAAAAATGGGCAGAGGATCTGAATATTTTCCTAAGAACACATACAGATGGCCAAGAGACACAAGAAAAGATGCTCAACATCACTAATCATCAGGAAAGTGCAAATCAAGATCACAATGAAATATCTCTTCATGCCTGTAGAATGGCTAAAATCAAGAAGAAGCAACAAGCATTGGTAGGATGTGGAGAAAATGGAACATTCATGTACTGTTGGTGGGAATGTAAACCAGTATAGCCACTGCAGAAGGCAGTATAGATGTTTCTCAAGAAATTAAAAACAGAAATGCCATACGATCCAATAGTTCTAATATTGAGGACCTAGAGAAAAACAAAAACACTAACTCAATAAAAATATAAACAAAAAGCAGATTCATAACTATAAATATAGAACAAATTGATGGTTGCTAGAAGGAGGATGAGTGGAGGGTTAAGCAAAATGGGTAGGAGGAGAGGGAAATACAAGCCTCCCATTAGAGAATAAATCATGGGAATAAAAAGCAGAGCATAAGAAATGAAGTTGATACTGTAATAGTGATGTAACGGGAAAGATGGCAGCTACATTTGTGGTGAACATAGCATAATGTATAAACTTACCAAATGACTAAACTGTATGCCTGAAGCTAATGTACATTGCATGTCTACTAAAAAAAAAAAAAAAGTCATGTTCTTTAACAAAATCACTGATCTAATCAAAGTTTTTTTACATTTCAGAAGTGGCCAAGATCAAAGTGAAATATACAAATTTCCTACAATTCTAATTTTTACTTAAAATTTCAAATTTTATCACTGGCAACAAATACTGTCAGTTATATTTTTCCCCCTTGAAATGGAAGGCTTGCTTTGTTAATTTTTAAGAAGATGACTCCCAATAAACCAAGTTTGAATAACCATCTTTTGCCTGTCAGTTGTTATTTCAAGACAAAATGCTATTCCCTTGAAGAGTCTTGTTCAGCTTTCAAGCGAAATAATTGCCTAAGTGCTTTTCATTGGTATAATGATCATACTTTGGTATGCAGAAGCTTTATGCATACTTCCTATTTTGTCACATAGAATATTAAAAAGACATGTACTCAAGTATCAAGATTTTTTAAAATTAATAATTTTGACTGCTTCATCAAGAGCATCTCTTGGAAAACTGACTTTAAAAATTTGCAGTGAAGAATATTAGTAAAGTTAAATGCTACTACCTTGACTTTTTACTAAGGCACTAACAATTTGATCCACCATTGCTTCGGCATGATCAGTGGAAACATCAGCAAAACAGAATATGCAAAAATAATCTTAGTATTAGTAGGAGAATAGTTTGACCCTGTGAACTCCCTGAAATGGTCTCTAGGATTCCTAGGGGTTTGTAGACCACACTTTGAGAGTGGTTGCTGTGGAAGTAGAATTTCCAAGCTGGAGCGTACCATCCTAGCAGTGTATCAGGACTGGTTCCAAGCAACTTAATATAATCAATAGTGAGACATTGATTTTATTGTATCATATTAATTTTTTTATATGGAGAACAAACTCATCTTATGAATCTCGTTTTCATGGTTTCTAAGCCACATAAGCCTGATCTACTCTTAACAAAGAGGTGGGGAATTTTTGGTGGCCCACAGGGTTTAAACTACAAGATCAATATCTCCACTCCAGACTTCAGAGACCCATCTCTTTGTCTTCATTATCCCTGTATTTAGCATAAGACACATGCCAAGGCCATTATTTCAGTTTTTTAACTCCTGCCTTCTGCACAAATATTAATCCTGATTTTTAGTACATTCTGCCTCCTGGCTACAGGAGATGAGGGTCTCTTTAAATAGCGTTCTGTCTTTCCCAACATTCCTAAGTTAATATTCAAGTGACATGAACCTGTTTCTCTCTTCTTTGTGTGTGTGTTTCTCTTTTTTCATGTTTCCAAGACAGTTAACAAAACTCAGCCAATTTCACTATCCTGATTACCATTACCCTCATATATTTCAAATGTTATAACTACATAGAAGTCAGTGTTTCCTCTTTTGCTTGTGTGTCTTCCTAATAAACTGTATGTGGGAGTCTTGGTAAATGTGACACAGCAGCATACCAGTAATGGAGACACTTTGCCATTTGACTAGAAAATGACCTACTTCTGGAATCTTATCCTGAGAGTCTGCTTCCTAGGACAGGTTGGGTTACAGCCAAAACAAAACCTAAACCTAGAATTTGGGGAAAAGTATTTATTTGGGAGGTGATCTCAGGAGGTCAGTTAGTGGGAAAATGCAGCAGAGAAGGGGAAAAAGCCAATGAAGTATATATTAAGAAGTGGTTATCACTGTTTGCAACTAGAGTTTAAGTCTGTTGTAAACTCCTTGAGACTGTGTGAAACATACCTCCCAATTGTCCCATGTAGGGATAAAGAGGTTATTTTTCTACTCATTCTTTTTCCTCATTTTTTTGAAGATCATTCCTGGGGAATTGACTCTGTCTCTTTCAGCCAGCCCTGTATAAGGACTACTTGATCCAGCAGCAAGAGCCTCAAGAAAACTGGCCCTACAAAGGCCCTCTTGACAAGCAGATGCTCGAGGTACAAAGCCAAGTGTAGGATTCTTCCTTCCTGAAGCCCTGAGTAAGCTCTCAGTAGGGAGAAGAAATAAGTATGGGTTCTGGTTATATCTGTTATAGATCCCTACATCATATTACACAAAAATCAAATCCAGTAAAATTAAAGGCTTACATGTGAGAGGAAAAACTATAAAACTTTTAGAAGACAACCTTATACTTATTAGATCTTCCAGCTGGTAAAGCTTTCTTTAAAATGATACAAAAAAACACAAATCATGAAGGAAAATATCCAATAATCTCTCTGTACTAAAAGATACCACAAAGAGTAAATTTAAAAATGTTACAAACTTGGAGAAGATTTTTGCAGTGCATATAAATAAATACTGTATAGTATATGTAAGTACTGTGAGCCAGAATGAAAAGGAAAAGCCAATAGAAAAACTGGGGGGAAATCAATAAGCAGGAACATCAAGAAGCATGAATTCAAAGACTGATGAGGCAAAATGATCCAGAAACATTTGAAGATACTCAATTTCATTAACCAGAGGAAAGAAAATTAAATCTGCAAAATTAGCAAAAACGAAACTGTCAGAATGTATCAGGTATTGGCAAAAATGTAGGACTCTCATTAGCTTTTGAATGGAGTATAAATTATGTAATTTCTGTGAAATGTGAATTGGCATTTCAGAGCAGAGTTGAACATGTGGATTTCCTACAATCTACCAACACCGCTTATAGATATGTACCTAAAGAAACTTCTGCACACCAGGATGTGCACAAGGATATAGCCTTCAAAAAAAAAAAAAAAAAAAAAAAAAGAAAAAAAAAAAAAACCAAAACTACAAAACGAGAGAAAAAAAAAAACCTCTTCTCAGGGGAGTTTTGAGTCTTGGCTGTTTCCTACTAGTTGGGTGATGTTGGACAGTTATGTAACCATACTAAGCCCCAATTCTCTCATCAGTAAAATGGAAGCAATACTAGCTCCTAACTCATAGGTTTGTTATTAAAATTAAATAATACATGTGATATCCTTACAAATGTGCTTTCTTGTTACTTGCTCAATAAATGTTAATAAAATGAATAATTCTTATTTTCATTAGAGTCTCAGAGGACTATTAAACAAAGAGGGTTATTGTACCTTTTAGTTCCTCAGAGATTGTTAAACATCATTTTAGCTTTTTCTTTTTGATCATCTGGACTTAATAATAGAAGCTCCCCCTTTGGGCTGTTGAGAGAATTAAGTGAAGTAAGACAGATAATGCACTTAGAAAGGCTTCTGTGCTTGACAGTGATGGCACAACACGGGGAACCACTATTCTTTCTATTTTATATTAGTTTCCTTGGTTTTAAACACTATGACATTTGAGGGCTAGCCCAATTTGTTTCTTAGTCTTTTTCTTGGCTTTTCTATACACATTCAATTTTGAGTATTTTCATCTTAAAACACCAAACTTCTAAACATTTAGATTTTGTTTGTTTGTTTGTTTCTTAGACTTCTTTTCCAAGAGTTATTTTCCTTTTGATTAATCTGGATCTGGTTTAGATTTCCTAAAGTTCATTAATTTTTAATCTTGTTGAATTCTCTTTTCCTTTATGACCTTGAATATTTTGGACATTTCCTCCCAAGTTTCTATATTGAACAGGAACTTTCTTAAAACTTTGCTGTTTGACTTATTTATATAGTCTGTAAATCCAGAGAGGCCTCATCCATGATTCACAGGTCAAAACTCTGGGTTTGGTACTGAAAAATTATACAGTGCAAAATGACATAAAATAATACAAATAAAATACAATGAAAATTTCTGAAGTTATGTGGAAATGACTTGAAATAATCAGAATTCAACCATAAAAATATTCAATCATGAAACTATAGGTCAGCAGTATCAGCTGAAATCCACCTAGATACCAATAGAAGTTGGTAGAAACTCTTGGTATAATTATGTACATAGCAATAAAACACTTTGACAGTCAATGCCCTGCAAGCTATCCTACTCCATGTGGAGTTGAGGCTCTCTCTATCTTTGCCACTCAAAGTGAGGGCCAAGGGCCAGTAGCATTAGTATTATCTGGGAGTTTGATAGATTCACAAAGCTTCAAGTATCATTCCCTGAATGCTCAATCAGTTATCACCATTTTAACAGGATCCTCAAACTGTTTCTCTGCATACTGGTATTTGGGAAGCTCAGAGCTATAGTCTGATCTGTTCATGCACTCACCTTTCTCCTGCTTGACTAGACAAATGGTCAGACTCCCTAAAACATAATATCAGTAGGACAAAGAGGCAGTGATAGGTACCATTAAATGAACTGGTACCATTACGTGGAATAACACATGTGTCCAAGTCTGTTTCTCAGCAAATTAATTTTTTGCTGTATTTCATTCCACAAATGTTAGCCATGTATGAGTTTATGTTTATTTACAGCCTCCTCACTGAAACATTTGGTAAAACATTACTTTTACTATAATATTGTTGAAACAATAGAACATATTTTTATTTACTCACTCACCAGGCAAGCATTTAATAAGCACCTGTTCCATCTTATACAAGAGGTGGGGACACAAAGGTGAACAAAACACCAGACTTGTTTTCAGGGAACTCAGCATTTAATAAGGAATGAACACATAAATAGACACTTTTTTTTTTAAATATGAAGGCCTTTTATTTTTTTTCTTTAAGCTTTTTTATTTAAACATATAATGTAAACCAACCACCCTCTCCCAACCCCCCTCACCCCTCACCCCCCTCAGTCTGTTTTATGACATTAAGAGTCTCTTTTGGTTTGTCTCCCTCCCGATCTCATCTTGTTTCATTTTTTCTTTTCCTACCACCTTAACCCCCACACCCATTGCATCTCCACTTCCTCATATCAGGGAGATCATGTGATAGTTGTCTTTCTCCAGTTGACTTATTTCGCTAAGCATAATACACTCTAGTTCCATCCATGTCATCGCAAATCGTAAGATTTCATTTCTTTTGATGGCTGTATAGTATTCCATTGTATATATATACCACCTCTTCTTTATCCACTCATCTGCTGATGGACATCTAGGTTCTTTCCATACTTGGCTATTGTGGACATTGCTGCTATAAACATTCGGGTACACGTGCCCCTTCGGATCACTACGTTTGTATCTTTAGGGTAAATGCCCAGTAATGCAATTGCTGGGTCATAAGGTAGCTCTATTTTCAATTTTTTAGGAACCTCCATGCTGTTTTCCAGAGTGGTTGCACCAGCTTGCATTCCCACCAACAGTGTAGGAGGGTTCCCCTTTCACCACATCCTCGCCAGCATCTGTCATTCCCCGACTTGTTCATTTTAGCCATTCTGACTGGTGTGAGGTGGTATCTCATTGTGGTTTTGACTTGTATTTCCCTGATGCCCAGTGATGTGGAGCACTTTTTTCATGTGTCTGTTGGCTATCTGGACGTCTTCTTTGCAGAAATGTCTGTTCATGTCCTCTGCCCATTTCTTGATTGGATTATTTGTTCTTTGGGTGTTGAGTTTGCTAAGCTCTTTATAGATTTTGGATACTAGCCCTTTATCTGATATGTCATTTGCAAATATCTTCTCCCATTCTGTCAGTTTTCTTTTGGATTTGTTGACTGTTTCCTTTGCTGTGCAAAAGCTTTTGATCTTGATGAAGTCCCAATAGTTCATTTTTTCCCTGCTTCCCTTGCCTTTGGCGTTGTTCCTAGGAAGAGGTTGCTGCGGTTGAGGTCGAAGAGGTTGCTGCCTGTGTTCTCCTCAAGGATTTTGATGGATTCCTTTCTCACATTGAGGTCCTTCATCCATTTTGAGTCTATTTTCGTGTGTGGTGTAAGGAAATGGTCCAATTTCATTTTTCTGCATGTGGCTGTCCAATTTTCCCAACACCATTTGTTGAAGAGGCTGTCTTTTTTCCATTGGATATTCTTTCCTGCTTTGTCGAAGATTAGTTGACCATAGAGTTGAGAGTCTACTTTTGGGCTCTCTATTCTGTTCCATTGATCTATGTGTCTGTTTTTGTGCCAGTACCATACTGTCTTGATGATGACAGCTTTGTAATAGAGCTTGAAGTCTGGAATTGTGATGCCACCAGCTTTGGCTTTCTTTTTCAATATTCCTTTGGCTATTCGAGGTCTTTTCTGGTTCCATATATGCTTTCGGATTATTTGTTCCATTTCTTTGAAAAAATTGGATGGGATTTTGATAGGCATTGTATTAAATGTGTATATAGCTTTAGGTAACAGACATTTTCACAATATTTATTCTTCCAATCCATGAGCATGGAACATTTTTCCATTTCTTTGTGTCTTCCTCAATTTCTTTCATGAGTACTTTATAGTTTTCTGAGTATAGACATATAAACTGAGAATAGACATATAACAACTTCTTTGCCTCTTTGGTTGGGTTTATTCCTAGGTATCTTATGGTTTGGGGTGTAATTGCAAATGGGATTGATTCCTTAATTTCTCTTTCTTCTGTCTTGTTGGTGTAAAGAAATGCAACTGATTTCTGGGCATTGATTTTATATCCTGACACTTTACTGAATTCCTGTACAAGCTCTAGCAGTTTTGGAGTGGAGCCTTTTGGGTTTTCCACATATAGTATCATATCATCTGCAAAGAGTGATCGTTTGACTTCTTCTTTGCCGATTTGGATGCCTTTAATTTCTTTTTGTTGTCTGATTGCTGAGGCTAGGACTTCTAGTACTATGTTGAATAGCAGTGGTGATAGCGGACATCCCTGCCGTGTTCCTGACCTTAACGGAAAAGCTCTCAGTTTTTCTCCATTGAGAATGATACTTGCCGTGGGTTTTTCATAGATGGCTTTGATAATATTGAGGTATGTGCCTTCTATCCCTACACTTTGAAGAGTTTTGATTAGGAAGGGATGTTGCACTTTGTCAAATGCTTTTTCAGCATCTATTGAGAGTATCATATGGTTCTTGTTCTTTCTTTTGTTAATGTACTGTATCACATTGATTGATTTGCGGATGTTGAACCAACCCTGCTGCCCTGGAATAAATCCCACTTGGTCGTGGTGAATAATCCTTTTAATGTACTGTTGGATCCTATTGGCTAGTATTTTGGTGAGAATTTTCGCATCTGTGTTCATCAAGGATATTGGTCTGTAATTCTCTTTTTTGATGGGATCCTTGTCTGGTTTGGAGATCAAGGTGATGCTGGCCTCATAAAATGAGTTTGGAAGTTTTCCTTCCATTTCTATTTTTTGGAACAGTTTCAGGAGAATAGGAATTAATTCTTCTTTAAATGTTTGGTAGAATTCCCCTGGGAAGCCATCTGGCCCTGGGCTTTTGTTTGTT
>RCUC01167802.1:0-18312 GCA_003697995.1 Taxidea taxus jeffersonii
AATAAAATGGCATGAACAATGGAAGAGGCAGAATAAGTCTGGTGAAGATATTACAGCTTCTGTATCTTTATTCCAGATGCTGCGGCTTCCAACACAGAACTACACTGACCTAGAACCCGGATGTTGCTTGAAGCACTATCTTTTACCTCTGCCAGAAAGAATTTTCTTTTTTTTTTTAAGATTTTTTTTTTTTTAATTTATTTGACAGAGAGAGACACAGTGAGAGAGGGAACACAAGCAGGGGGAGTGAGAGAGGGAGAAGCAGGCTTCCTGCTGAGCAGAGAGCCTGATGCAGGGTGATTCCAGGACCCTGGGATCATGACCTGAGCTGAAGGCAGATGCTTAATGACTGAGCCACCCAGGGGCCCCCAGAAAGAATTTTCTACTGACCATGTTTCTTTGCATATCTATGCCCTAATTCAAATTCCAGAAGGAATGAATCCGATTGGCTGAACCCAAGTCAAATGCTGACATTCTATCAAAAAGATAAGCTGGAAAGTGAGTGTTGTGGGTTCAGGAATGTGTCTCCAAAGTTGTTATGTTGAAGTCCTAACTCCCAGTTGTATCATAATGTGATTGTATTTGAAGAATGGGTCTTTAAGGAAGCAAACAAATTAAAATGAGATTGTTAGAGTGAGCCCTAATCCAATAGGACTCTTATCCTTATAAAGATAGGAAATTTGGACACAAACAGGTACAGATGAAAGACAATGTGAAGACACAGGGAGAAGACCATCTGCAAGCTAAGGAAAGATACCTTAGAAGAAACCAACCTGATTTCTACTTTGATGTCAGACTTCTGCCCCTCAGAATTGTGAGAAATTAAATTTCTGTTGTTTAAACCACATGGGAAGATTCTCCAAACATAGGATAGCAATTCAAATGCTGGAAAACTGAAAGGAAAAGAGCAACACTGCATAGATATGCCATAAAATACTTAATATCCTGTTAGCATATGTTTAGACTTTTTCCATTTTTAAGAAATTCCAAGAAGGAGAAGATGTTTATGCACAAATTGTTTGAAGAAGATTATCACCTTCTGTTCTCATAATTTGTTTTTAAAAGTTATGTGTCACATTCACCCTTATTAGTGCAGAATAGTATCATAGATGAAACATACCTAATATACATTTCTTTGATATGGTGATATTTGACTAATCTGGATATCCACCTATCACTGGTTATGTGGAGTTCTTTTGTCTACTCAGATACTTTGCCCATTTTTGATTGTTAATCAGCTTTTTACTGATATGAAAGAGATATTTATATATTAAACTGTTATTTTGCTTTTATTTTTGTTTTTCATATCAACATAAAATAAAGTGTCTTCATGTAAAAATTTGCTCTTAGTTTTCATTGTAGCCACATGTGTCAGTAGTTTCCTTTATAATTAGTTCCTTGCTTTTGTATTTGATGAAGACTATACTAAAATAATGCACACTTTCCTTCATTTTTGAAATGCCACCAACAGTAATTCCTCCACAGCTTTGGAAAGTAATGGAGGAATTAACTCACTTTTCCCAGCCACTGGCATGAAGAGATTTAGGCTTGGAAAGAGAGAAGCTACTTGTCTCAACCACATTAACCAGTGGCAGCTTCTGTCTCTGTAGGAGTTTATCTTTCAGCTGTCCCACATAAAACTTAATTAAGATCATGCAAAACATCTGGTGTTAGTGAATACAAACAGATAATTTATTAACTAGAATTACTTTTTTAAAGTGTTTCTTTCCAGACTGCAAAAGAGAATCACCATGGGCAGCTTTTAAAAATACCAATGTCAGGGCCTTACCTCCAAGGATAGAAATTTAATTGTTGTGGGGCAGGGCTCAGGCATCATTATTTTTTTGAACTTCTCAGGTAATTTTTGTTTATGGTTAACATTGAGAACCACCATTTTAAAGCAATTTAAGAGAAAAAAGAATTAACTGTAAAAACTAGGAAAAGTTGTAATCATATCTCTTCCAAATAAGTGGAGAAATAGACTATGTTCATGGATAAAAATATCATTCTCTAGATGATATTAATTCTCTCCAAACTGATAAATAGATTCAATGTAATCTTAGTCAAGAGCTGAGCAGAATTATTAATAAAATTTGACAAGCACGGTCTGAGAGTTTTATGGGAGAGAAAAGGACTCAAAATAACCACAGTGCTCATTAACCTGGGAAATTCCTCTCCTCCTTCAGATACCCAGGCTAATGATCAACTATAATAATGAATATGGTATAGCAAATTATCATATTGCATATCTTAAACTTATGAATGTTATATGTCAATAATATCTCAATAAAGCTGGAGAAAATAAAATGGATGACAATTGGCAAGGAGAAGACAGTTGGTAGATGAAATAAAGAAAACAATACAAAACTAAAACAATGATATATAAATAGAAGTCTCATGTAAGATTGCTAGGGTTAGAACCCAGAAAGGTTACTATCTGTATGGAAAAAAAATTGAAAAAAAAATCACCCCCATATCATACAATAAACAGAAATTACTTCCAGATGATAAAGGACATAAATGTCAAATGAATTTTAGGAATTTTAGAAGAAAAGACAGGTGAATATTTTATGATGTTACATTAAGAAAACATTTCTTAAATGCCTTAGAAAGTGCTAATCATAATAAGATGATCATTTTCTAAAGTAAACAACATACTTTAAAAAATGACAGAAAACATAAGCAAGTATTTCCAGAAGGGGGAGTTCATATGGCAGATAATATCAAAAGTTCTTTGATTTTATTAATAATGTGGAAAATGTATACCAAGATTAAAAGTGGAAATCAGGGGCGCCTGGATGGCTCAGTGCGTTAAAGCCTCTGCCTTCAGCTCAGGTCATGATCCCAGGGTCCTGGAATCAAGCCTCGCATTGGGCTATCTGCTCAGTAGGGAGCCTACTTCCTTTCCTCTCTCTGCTTGCCTCTCTGCTTACTTGTGATCTCTGTCTGTCAAATAAATAAATAAATAATCTTAAAAAAAAAAAAGTGGAAATCATGTTTGATTTTGGATGTCAAAAGTTTTGGATGTCTTATATTTGCTGATGGAAATGTAAATTTGTTAACCCCTTGGGTGTTAGTATAGCATTGTATTTTTTTTCTATTATCTTATGACTGCAATTTTATTCCTTGATACAGAGCAAAGAGAAAAATTCCTATCTGTGTTTCAGGATACATACACAAGATTATTTATAGAAAAGGGATTTATAGTATCACTATCCTGGAAACACTTCAAAATTGCCTATTAATAGTAAAATATACAAAGAAACTGTGTATTCACCCAAAAGAATATTATGTACCAGTATATAATAAAAAATAGTTACTCGCCACCACATTCATGATTGGAATATTTACATTGACTGAAAAGCACAAGTCCCAGGAGACTACATAAAGCATGATCCTGTTAATACAGCTCAAAAACAAACAAAGGTAAACAATATGCTGTTAGGCACACAAATCTTGGTAATCAAACTATATATAAAAAAGAAAGGAATGACCAACACAACTGTGAGGATGGTAGTTACTCCATGAGGAGGTAAAGAGATGACACTTGGGTTGATGTAAGGATATTGGTTATGTTTTAGTTTTGAGGTGGATTAGGGTGTCCATATAGAAATGAATTGCATAAACCAACAAGAAAGCTATGAAATGATGGTTGATTATGAACCAGGGGCCATGATTAACTCAATTCTGTGTGTCTACCTAAATTAAGAAATAATCTATAAATTCAATGCATTTTCTAATGTCACTTTTAAGATCTTAATGACAACTGAGAGGATATTTAAACCATTGGCATTTTTATTTGTATACTCACTAGGATTGATAATGGCAGTTAGTTTAGGTGCATCTGTATCTGTTGAAAGGAGAATGTATTTCCATTTTGCTAGACATATCCTTTAAGGTAGTGTTGGTTGAAAATAACGGAATATCCACGTATAAGTTGTTGAAAACGTGGAACTTTTATAACTTGAAAATTCCAGTGGTAATTAAGGATCAGGATCTATCTGTGTATTGGATTTCTCCTCCAAGTCTCTGCAATTCTTTCAGCAATATCTTTCTCCTTTTGTTTAGCTAGTGGCATTTAAGGATGAAATGTCTGTTGTCTCAATGTCCCCTCCCTGACCACTTCTCTTTGGCCCTTTACTCAGCTTTCCTGAATCTGCGCCACACCCATCAACATCAACATTTACAACCAAGCAGTAAACCTCATGATGACATCCTCCTTTCCCCTCCATGATCATTCACAACTTCTTGTTGACCCAGTTACATTCAAATTAACCGAGTGTACTTCCTGCATGCCCAAAGCATATCACCCTTAGCTCCCAGTATAGGTTGCTACCCACAGCTATTCTGGCTCCCTTTCTTTGCATTCAGCTGGAGAAATCCCACTTTGAGGTTTTAGGTACTTTCTGTTTAGCCCCCTGAGTGTGCTTGCCTTCTTCTTCTAGGACCTGTTAGTATAAATCAATCTCTGTCACTTCCATAGAACCTCCTACACTGGTACTCTGTGTCTGCACCAGATCAGTCATAAAATAATTATCTAATGAATTAAGTGATCTTAATACTTCTTGCAAAGCAGCTAGTTTTATGCTCAGATATTCTTTTTTTAAAGAGTGACATCCACACCCAATGCCATCCAAAAGAAAGAGTCCCCAAGCTGTAAATTAAAGTCCCTGGCAGAAAATACCATACACAAACTCTGCAGTATATATGACCATGCTTTTGCCAATTTCTGTGGCCAATGGAAAGGAGTCATACTGGATTTGCTTAAATCAATCCCTTGAGTCAAGGGTTGGATGAAAGATAGCATGCCCATGCAACATGAACAGCTGGTGATATATTAGGAAAGAGAGAAGGGGAAATATATGCCAGGAAAGAAAACAAAGTACCCATTGCACTTGGTTAGAAATCAATGGGAAATTAACTATTTTTTTTAAAAAAATACCAAATAAAGGGATGCCTGGCTCGTTCAGTTGGTAGAGCATGTAACTCTTGATCTCGAGGTTGTAAGTTTGAGCCTTACAATGGGTGTAGAGACTACTTAAAAATAAAAATAAATAAATAAATATTTTTAAAAATACCAAGTAGAAACATTTATAAAATAAATTTTTCATACATGGGTGTCATAGCCTTCATTCTTTAGGAATCCCTTATTGAGCAATATCATGTAATCCTGATTATTGGCTTTCTTTTCTATTTACTATTCTGAGGCAATGAACTTGAGTATCAGAACCAGCATTTCAAGCCAGCAAAGTAGTAATTATGAATTAGCCAAATGCAATGGAATCCAAAAAGCCTCTCTTACTTAAGGTGTTTTAATAACACTAATTTTTTAAACCATAAAACTAAGTACACAGTGTTTAAGGAGACAACTCATTAGCCTAACAGACGAGTTTGTAATAAAAACCCTCTCTGCAAGTGGGAAAGGAAACGAGTCTTATATCCTTACATTCCAGATTTCGGTGGAATTTTTCCCATCACAAATTATTTCCTGTTACTTGATCCTCGCAAATTAATGTTTTCTAACTGCTTAAAATCTTGGACAAATTATTGCTTTATACTTAAATAACCACACTTAGGAACACCATCTGCATGAAGCAGGATGGTTCGTGATATGACTGTGGGTACCATTATGCCGTAAGTAGTTGCTGTTCAAGGTTAACTCTTGTTGCTTTGACATCGTAAAATGATAGTGTACCACTTCTCAAAGGTCCTATTTTTAGGATACATAGGCAACACTAATAGAAATGGAATGTCAGCAGACTCAAAAATGTCTGTGCAAATATTTCAATGTTATTATTCTGCACTATCACACCACACCCTTCATAGTCTGTGTGGTGGGCAGAATAAGAACCCCGAAGATTCCTATGACCTAATCTCAGGAGTCTATGCACATATTACCTTGCACAGTAGAAGGGATTTTAGGTAAAGGGTATTTTAGGTATAAATTAAGGACCTTGAGATGAGGAGATGACCTGGATTATCTGGATGGGCCTAATGTAATCACATGGGTCCTTAAAAACAAAGACTCTTGTCTGCTTGTGATCGGAGGGTGATCTCAACAGAAGAGGAATTAAAAACATAAAACCTTGGTGGCCTTGAAGATGAAGGAAGGGGTCCCTGAGCTAAGGAACGTGGGCAGCTTCTAGATGCTGGCAAAGGGAAGGCAATTGATTTTCCTCTAGAGCTTCCAGAAAGAATGCAACCCTGCCAACACTTTTATTTTAGCCCAGCTAGCTCCATGCCAGACTTCTGGCCCCCAAAACTGTAAGATAATAAATACGTGTTGTTTTAAGCCACTCGTTTTGTGGTGATCTGCTTCTGCAGCAATACAAAATTAATCCAGCTGACCAATGCCACAGCATCTGAAGTATACTCAAACTTTCAAAATAAATCAAAATTACTTCCCATTTAAGTGAGGGTTTACATGCTTATTGTAAATTTGTTTTTATTCCTCTCTAAATTCCTGATTCTTTAGTGAGAAAAGAGATAGGATTCTCCTATAAGATTTACCCTTTTTGAGTACTCTTTATTTCTCAATGTAACAAAATTAATCATAACTGAGTAATTTTGAAATGCTCTTTCCATAGTTCCTCCTGAGTTTGACTACAGCATCTGATTCCGTTTTTCTACCACAAATTTTGTGGTCTCCCCACCTGAGGTAAAAGAGACTTCTAAAAAGTATGAGTCAGCAGGCAAAGACGAACCATGGCCCTGACCTGTACCTTTCACTGATTTTCCATACGAGGGAACGAACAGTCCTAAAATCACAACTAAGTTAGTCTGTAGAATCTGCTCCAACCAGCTGATGAAAGTGAGAGCGGTACCACCTGGACTGAAGCTGATGTTGACCACGATAGCTGCCATGGATGCCCTGTGGTTGCTGTCACCTGCCAAAGGCTGCACCCCATCCCTTTGGCTCCCACTTCATGTCTGCATTACCCACCTCACCCGCAAGCTCGGTTTACTGTAACGTCTGTGCCCAGCCTTGCCCTAGACACTCTTGTTTCCTATTTCCAGCCTGTTTAGATTTCCTTCTAGAAAATGTATACAGAAGGGTGCAGGTGTTCGCTCACATCCGCATAATGTAGCCTGGGTGTGTAGATAGCTGTTTACAGGAGCCCATCTACTGTGGGGTAATGTGCAATTCGAACGCCTACCAGACTGAAGGCAGCTTTTGTATCCTTAGACTCTGTAAGAACTGGGGTTTCCTTCTTATACACAGTAACACAACCAAACATATGCATATTTATGTTCCCATCCTACCACAGAGCAACTGGAAGAAAAACACACAGAGACCACATACAAGTCCATATAAACCTTGCTCTGGAGAGAGAGGATATACATATTGATGCTACCCAGTCAGCCTGGTAATCACCTGTATCAGGGCAGAAGTGATAAACCTGCCTGAGTATGATTTGATTCTTAAAAAATAGCAAATTTTCCCCAGGAAAGTAGCATTGCTAGGTTTTTCTGATTATATAAATAATACAGTACACTTGTAAATAACCAGCATAATGTATAAAGTTAGAAGATAACCGAGTTTTTTTAAAAACCACAGAATCTCATCCCTGAGGTAACCACCATGCCCAGTTTGCTGATCACATACCTTTCTATGCCCAGGCGCATACAATTTCACACAAATGAGTAAATGAGACATTAAGATCTCCACCGTTTTTATTACGCAGGTTTTTCAATTTTTGAATTCAGTTTGTTGTTTTTGTTTTGACTTCCTACTTCCTCTTTCCTTTCTGATTTTTAACTTTCTCCACTAAGATGTAGCCCTAGGTATGTACATTTGCCTATCCACATGTGTGGATGTGTGTGTACGTGTGTGTTTCTTCTTTTTTTTTTTTTTTTAAGTTGAAAGTGAGGATTCAGAGGAGGTAGGACATTTACTTCAGAAAACACTTCAACTATCATATGATCTCCCTGATATGAGGAAGTGGAGATGCAATGGGGGCGGCGGGGGGGGTGGGGGTAGGAAAAGAATAAATGAAACAAGATGGGATCGGTTGGGAGACAAACCAAAAGAGACTCTTAATGTCACAAAACAAACTGAGGGGGGCCGAAGTGAGGGGTGTAGGGAGAGGGTGGTGGGGTTATGGACATTGGGGAGGGTATGTGCTATATTAGGGAGGGTATGTGTTATGACGAGTGCTATGAAGTGTGTAAAACTGGTGATTTACCGACCTGTACCCGTGGTGTTAATAATACATTATATGTTTAATAAAAAATTTAAAATTTTTTTTAAAAACATAAAAAAAAAGAAAACACTTCAATAAATTTTCAAACTGCAAAGTTTAGCCAGAAGTCTAGCACAGATTGAGGGAGGGTCGTTGCTCCACCTAGAGAAAGGTGGTTTGGGGGAGAGTTAGTGGCTTTCAGCTAGAGAAGAAACAGGTATCTTCTGGTCTTAAAAGGTCATGATAGCGACACTGCAGTGGCTTAGTCAGTTAAGCGTCTGCCTTTGCTCAGGTCTTATTCTGAGGGTCCTGGAGTGGAGCCCTACATCGGGTTCCCTGCTCTCTGCTGCTTCTCTGTCTGCCCCCCACCTTCCTCATGCTCTCTCTCTCAAATAAGTAAATAAAATTTTTTAAAGAAATTAAGTTAAATTAAAAAGTCTTGATATCCCAGGTTCCAGAAGAATTGCATGGGAAGGAAGCATGGCTAATGAGCATTTCCTCATGACAGGGACAGCCAATGGACTAGGACAACTCATAACTTGTAATTTACCTTGTCGCCTATGTTGAGTTGTGTTGTGACTCCTTTTTATCATCTACACTCTTCAGTGAAAATCTACTATACTGTAAAGGGTCATGTGACATTAGGGAGAGAGAAGGACTAAGGGTCCCACACAATAAGGAAACATAGAAAAGCAAGCAGGAGAAGACCATAGTGAGGCTGCACCTGAAAATGCCACAGAGGCAGAAAATCTGAGTGACTAGAAGAAATGACCTCAGAGAATCCTTAGCAATGTTGGAAAAGAACTGTCACTGCTGAACATGGGATGGGGATGGAATTTGAATCCTAAAAGAAAATGCAACCATGAGAACTCTTGGCAGATAATTTAGATCATAATTTCTTTAGTGTCACTTTTCCTACATACAAGTACAAGCTAAATATTTTTAATACTTTGAGTACCTATTGATAAGTTACTCTTCAAATTATAGTCCCATAAAATGTGTATGTAAATTCTTGTTTTTATTCTACCCAGTACAAAACTGGGTCTTCTTCTCGTTGTTAATTTGGTAGGTAAAATATTACATGTGCTAGTAGATTAAACTTGCAGTTCTTTGACTTCTAATGAGGTTGATAATCTTTGAATTTTTTTTCTATTGTGTATTTAGATGTGCTAATACAAAATTCAATCATTCGGTAATATCCACCTAATCCACGTATCTAACCTAAAATAGCATTGTACAATTTTTTAACTAATAATTTAGTAAATGTAATAAAAAGGCATTTTTAATAAGGACCAAACCCATATTATATAATGAGAACTATATTTGCCTTAATACACAACTAGCTTAAACCTACTTACCTGTAACAATTGATAAATGTAACAACTGATAAATGACGTTTCAAAAAGCAGTAAGCTTTCTATTGTTCCTCTTGAGTGTACGTTGGAAAGTTGGAAGTCTTGAATTATCTCTGTTCTGGTCAAATTGGAATTTCTTTTCTCATATGTCACGTTGTGCCCCCCTTCATTTCTGCATTTGAAGAAGGGATAAGAGAAACTGAATTCTGCCCCATTTGCTAGAAAGAAAGTCTTCCTAGTTAGGGTTTGGGCCAAAAGATGGCTCTTCTACTACTCCAAAACATAAAACCACTGTTCTCCAACAACTATTCTCCTTAAATATAGGAGGTATTAGTTTGCTAGAGCTACTATCACAAAATAGCACGAACTGGGTGGCTAAAACAACAGAAATTTATTTCTCACAGCTCTGGATGCTGGAAGTCTAAACTCAAAGTGCTGGCAGGGTTGGTTTCTGGTGAGATCTTTCTTTCTGGGTTCCGGAGAGTCACCTCGCTGTGTCCTCACATGGTCTTTGCTCTGTCAATGTACATTACTGCTATCTCTTCTTCTCATAAGGACATGAATCCTGTTGGATTAGGGGCCCACCCTTATGACCTCATTTAATCTTAATTACCTTCTTAAAGGTCCCATCTCCAAGCAGTCACATCGGGGTTATAGCAACGTATCAATTTTGGAGGGACACATTCAGCCCATAACACAGGAGTTCAAGTTTTATTTTTATGTCCTATCCTGTAACATTTGAGCTGAGCTATATAGCAGCATAGTGTTCAAAGAGATAAAAAGTGGGGTTCCATTGTCCCAATTATAGTGTAGAAGTGGCACTTCTGTTTTTCAGTGGGAAACGAATAATTTCATATTGAGGCATAAATCAGTGGGATAAATTAGCATCTAATTCCAGATTGAGCCATAAAGTATTGGAAGAAATAGGTGTGCTTGTGGTAAATAAAAGGCTGTATGACAGTTATTAAGCAAGATCAGAATCACTATTAAAAACATCATCCCACTATCCCAAAGCCAAGCATTTTCAATGTTAAAACTAAAATTGAAAATGGTTTAAAAGATTGGGCCGAAGTTAATATACTGGTATACCAACCATCAGCAAGCATTGCACCCGGGAGATTTCCTTTTAGTTCTTCTGACATTTATACAAGTCTCCTCCTCCTGATTCTTTTTGTTAATGAGTTAGGGGCTTTCGAGCTGCAAAGCAGCTTTGAAGTTACATTTCTTCTTAGAAGCACAGACTTTATCCAGAGATTTCTGCCTAAATCCTCTTAGACAATATGGTGCTCAGAGCTTTTGTTTTATACAGCTGTTCCCTGATGGGATGAGTGAACTCGGGGCCAGAACAACCTAACTGAGCGCTTAAAGCCTCTCCCAGTGCAACCAGACACCAGCAGGTATTACAGGAAAGTGGGGGAAAGAGTTCCCCTCCTCTGAGAAGGAATCATCCTTACCAGCCCTATTCCATTAGAAAGTATCCCAACAACATACATGAGTATATGTTATTTATATATCTTTATTTTTCCCCTTTGAATACCATTTACCATCTCAGAGGACTCTTCTAGAAAAATAAACATCAACAAATTGTTCTCGTTATCTCTGAGCTTCTTTAAATATTGAGCGCACCTTTTATTTTACTATTTAAAATAAGAATTGATTTGGTATTTCAAAGCCATCTGAGCACTTTCTGCAAAGGTCTCATATGTTATCTTTTTGTTTGATGAACTTTAAAGATCTCTAGACAATTCCAGAGTCTTTGAGATATGTTCCTCAGCATGACTTTGGCTGCTGCCAAAAGAAAAACTAAATCATTACATATTGGCCTGAGAGGACTGACTCTTACAGACAGGCCGTTTCAGGGAGGATTTCTAATCTGATATAATATTAGTGGCATAGATTCCTATATATTTTTGTTCTCTAAGGGTAAAGCGAAGCTTTTTGTGCCCTTTTGAAATACCATTAAAGAAAGAAATAAAACACCTTGTAATCCTAATTGGGAATGCCATGGATTTTATTAAATTTCTAACTCCAGATGCTGTGTTCTGTTGTTAATAATGTGTGGTCCTACCACCATGCTGCAGAGAAGTGACCCATTTCACAGATATCCTGGGACCATGATACATAGAATGGAAATGAGCCAGAGCCCAGCCCCTACTGTCTGCCAACAACTCCATCTCTGCTTTTGAGAGGACCAGCCTATGCCCTGTGAAGTGGACAATCTTTCCTCAGAAGAGTTATGCTTTGGCTGACCCTCTTTTTTTTACTTTTTAGCAAAGATTGCACCTCGTATAATAAGCTTTTGCCCTAACGTCATGTCAGGTCATCTTGAGTTTTCTGCATACTTGGGAAGACAACTCATACCAAAAGTATATTTAGATCCCCACTAGGGTTTTTCGAGGTAGGGTATGTCATTCCTGGGGAACTGGCCAAATATTTATTGGGCACTCCTGAAAACTGTTCTTCCCCCAATTTATGAGACAGTAGAGATCCAAATGGGTTCTGCTGCGCTTGACCATCAAATAGCCTAAAATATGGTATTGAGAAACAGGTGAGTAATGAATATGCAGATCATGGAGGATTTCTACAGCAAAGAAACTATTCTGTATTACACCCACAATCATGGATCCATGCTGTAGGAGAGGGGATTCTTTTTCCTCTATACTCTGGGTTCTACCTGGAGCCCTGCACATTAGACTGACAAAAGACAAATTAATAGGGAAAAACAAACCAAAGTTTATTCATGCATGCATCATGCATACACATAGGAGAGCTCAGTCTTGAGGGACTCAAAGGGATGGTTAGTATTTGGGGAGAGGTGACAGAGCAAAGAAAAAGCTTTTAGGCTTCCAAGGGCAGCAAATTGTGAGAAGGTAAATATATGGGGAAACTAATGGAAATAAGGTCTAATGGGTAAGACTGGTTATGCAGATTAGTCTGGTGTCTTCTCTGGGGCAATGAGAGTCTAGAACTGTCTCCTGTAATTAGGATCACACTACCTTCCCTAGTTACTATGGTTCTATCTGCCCTTTCTGTGTTCCTGACACAGAGCTCCTAAAACCCTCAGCATTTCCTAAGTAATAGAAGTGTCTTTTGATACTGATAATGGGGCTCCTTTTGATTATACCTGAGTTTATTCTAATGTGATAATGTAGGGTAGGACCCATTGGTAGCTTCAAAGTGGGACTGGAGATCAGAAAAAGCAAATTATAAGAAGGTTGGAACTCGAGGGGAGGAGTCAAGATGGTGAGACGACATCAGGCAGCAGGAGATCAGCTAGATAGCCTATCAAACCATTCCGAACACCTAAGAATCCAACAGGATATTGAAGAGAAGAAAAACAACAATTTTAGAAACAGAAAATCGACCACTTTCTAAAAGGTAGGACCAGCGGAGAAGTGAATCCAACGCGACGGGAAGATAGACCCCCGGGGGGAGGGGCCGGCTCCCGGCAAGCGGCGGAACAACAGAGCACAAAATCAGGACTTTTAAAAGTCTGCTCCATGGAGGGACATCGCTCCAGAGGCTAAACTGGGGTGAAGACCTCACGGGGACAGCGTGGACTCAGGTCCCGTGGGGTCACAGAAGGATTGGGGGTGTCTGAGTGTCGCAGAGCTCACAGGTATTAGAGTGGGGAAGCCGGCTGCAGAGACAGAGCCAAGGAGTGAGCTCTCAACTCGGGGTTTCCTAGAGCCGTGGTCTGGGACACAGGCTGCAGCTCTGTGCGAGGCGTCCCCACAAGATCCGGGGAGACTCCGACCTGGGAGAGCCCAGAGATCTGCAGGGTTCAGAGACTCCAGGTGGGACACTGTGCCTGAGACAGAGACGCTTGGTCACAGGCTGGGTGAGCTCGGAGCACAGCCAGAAGCCAGTGAGATGGGATTGATTACGCACGATTTTCTCCAAGCACGGCTGGAGGCTGGGGAGATGGGAGTGATTAAGCGCTTTTCTCTGAAGGCGCACTGAAGACTGGGGCCCCTAGCTCTCGGCTCCTCTGAACCGGAGATTGGGAGGCCGCCATTGTCATTCCTGTCCTCCAGAACTCTACGGAAAGCGTTCGGGAACAAAAGCTCCTGAAAGCGAACCTGAGAGGATTACTTAGCCCGGCCCCTGGTAAGGGCGGTGCAACTCCGCCTGGGGCAAAGACACCTGAGAATCACTACAACAGGCCCCTCCCCCAGAAGATCAAAGAAATCCAGCCAAGACCAAGTTCACTTAACAAGGAGAACAGCAGATTCTTATCTGGACAAAATGACAAGGCGGAAAAATTCACCACAAAAAAAAGAACAGGAGGCAGGACCGAAGGCTAGGGAACTAATCAATACAGACATTGGTAATATGTCAGATCTGGAATTCAGGACGATGATTCTCAAGGTTCTAGCCAGGCTTGAAAAAGGCGTGGAAGATATTAGAGAAACCCTGTCAGGAGAAATAAAAGCCCTTTCTGGAGAAATAAAAGAACTAAAGTCTAATCAAGTTGAAATAAAAAAAGCTATTAATGAGGTGCAATCAAAAATGGAGGCTCTTACTGCTAGGATAAATGAGGCAGAGAAAGAATTAGTGATATAGAAAACCAAATGACAGAGAATAAAGAAGCTGAGCAAAAGAGAGACAAACAACTACGGGACCACGAGGGGAGAATTCGAGATATAAGTGATACCATAAGATGAAACAACATTAGAATAATTGGGATTCCAGAAGAAGAAAGAGAAAGAGGAGCAGAAGGTATACTGGAGAGGATTATTGTAGAGAATTTCCCTAATATAGCAAGGGGAACAAACATCAAAATCCAGGAGGTGCAGAGAACACCCCTCAAAATCAGTAGGAATCGGTCCACACCCCACCATCTAATAGTAAAATTTACAAGTCTTAGCGACAAAGAGAAAATCCTGAAAGCAGCACGGGACAAGAAGTCTGTAACATACAATGGTAAAAATAGTAGATTGGCGCAGACTTATCCACAGAGACCTGGCAGGCCAGAAAGAACTGGCATGATATATTCAGAGCACTAAACGAGAAAAACATGCAGCCAAGAATACTTTATCCAGCTAGGTTATCATTTAAAATAGGAGAGATAAAAAGTTTCCAGGATAAACAAAAACTGAAAGAATTCGTAAACACCAAACCAGCTCTAGAGGAAATATTGAAAGGGGTCCTCTAATCAAAGAGAGACCCTAAAAGTATTACCAGAAAGGAACAGAGACATTATACAGTAACAATCACCTTACAGGCAATACAATGGCACTAAATTCATATCTCTCAATAGCTACCCTGAACGTAAATGGGCTAAATGCCCCAATCAAAAGACACAGGGTCTCAGAATGGTTAAAAAAACAAAACCCATCGATATGCTGCCTACAAGAAACTCATTTTAGACCTGAAGACACCTCCAGATTGAAAGTGAGGGGGTGGAAAACAATTTACCATGCTAATGGGCATCAGAAGAAAGCTGGGGTGGCAATCCTTATATCAGATCAAATAGATTTTAAGCCAAAGATTATAATAAGAGATGAGGAAGGACACAGTATCATACCCAAAGGGTCTGTCCAACAAGAAGATCTAACAATTTTAAATATCTATGCCCCTAACATGGGAGCAGCCAACTATATAAACCAATTAATAACAAAATCAAAGAAACACATTGACAAGAATACAATAATAGTAGGAGACTTTAACACACCCCTCACTGAAATGGACAGATCATCCAAGCAAAAGATCAACAAGGAAATAAAGGTCTTAAATGACACACTGGAGCAGATGGACACCACAGATATATTCAGAACATTCCATCCCAAAGCAACAGAATACACATTCTTCTCTAGTGCCCATGGAACATTCTCCAGAATAGATCACATCCTGGGTCATAAATCAGGTCTCAACCGGTATCAAAAGATTGGGATCATTCCCTGCATATTTTCAGACCACAATGCTCTGAAGCTAGAACTCAATCACAAGAGGAAATTTGGAAAGAGCACAAATAAATGGAAACTCAACAGCATCCTTCTAAAGAATGAATGGGTCAACCAGGAAATTAAAGAAGAATTGAAAAAAAAACCATGGAAACAAATGATAATGAAAACACAACGGTCCAAAATCTGTGGGACACAGCAAAGGCAGTCCTGAGAGGAAAATATATAGCAATACAAGCCTATCTCAAGAAACAGGAAAGGTCTCAAATACACAACCTAACCCTACACCTAAAGGAGCTCGAGAAAGAACAACAAAGAAAGCCTAAACCCAGCAGGAGAAGAGAAATAATAAAGATCAAAGCAGAAATCAATGAAATAGAAACCAAAAAAACAATAGAACAAATCAATGAAACTAGGAGCTGGTTCTTTGAAAGAATTAATAAGATTGATAAACCCCTGGCCAGACTTATCCAAAAGAAAAGAGAAAGGACCCAAATAAATAAAATCATGAATGAAAGAGGAGAGATCACAACCAACACCAAAGAAATACAAACAATCATAAGAACATATTATGAACAACTCTATGCCAACAAATTCGACAATCTGGAAGAAATGGATGCTTTCCTAGAGACATATAAACTGCCAAAACTGAACCAGGAAGAAATAGAAAACCTGAATAGGCCCATAACCAGTTAGGAGATTGAAACAGTCATCAAAAATCTCCAAACAAGCAAAAGCCCAGGGCCAGACCGCTTCCCAGGGGAATTCTACCAAACATTTAAAGAAGAATTAATTCCTATTCTCCTGAAACTGTTCCAAAAAAATAGAAATGGAAGGAAAACTTCCAAACTCATTTTATGAGGCCAGCATCACCTTGATCCCAAAACCAGACAAGGGTCCCATCAAAAAAGAGAATTACAGACCAATATCCTTGATGAACATAGATGCGAAAATTCTCACCAAAATACTAGCCAATAGGATCCAACAGTACATTAAAAGGATTATTCACCACGACCAAGTGGGATTTATTCCAGGGCAGCAGGGTTGGTTCAACATCCGCAAAGCAATCAGTGTGATACAATACATTAACAAAAGAAAGAACAAGAACCATATGATACTCTCAATAGATGCTGAAAAAGCATTTGACAAAGTACAACATCCCTTCCTAATCAAAACTCTTCAAAGTGTAGGGATAGAAGGCACATACCTCAATATTATCAAAGCCATTTATGAAAAACCCACCGCAAGTATCATTCTCAATGGAGAAAAACTGAGAGCTTTTCCGTTAAGGTCAGGAACACAGCAGGGATGTCCGTAATCACCACTACTATTCAACATAGTACTAGAAGTCCTAGCCTCAGCAATCAGACAACAAAAAGAAATTAAAGGCATCCAAATCGGCAAAGAAGAAGTCAAACTATCACTCTTTGCAGATGGTGTGATACTATATGTGGAAAACCCAAAAGGCTCCACTCCAAAACTGCTAGAGCTTGTACAGGAATTCAGTAAAGTGTCAGGATATAAAATCAATGCATAGAAATCAGTTGCATTTCTTTACACAAACAACAAGACAGAAGAAAGAGAAATTAAGGAGTCAATCCCATTTACAATTATACCCCAAACCATAAGATACCTAGGAATAAACCTCACCAAAGAGGCAAAGAATCTATACTCAGAGAACCATAAAGTACTCATGAAAGAAATTGAGGAAGACACAAAGAAATGGAAAAATGTTCCATGCTCATGGATTGGAAGAATAAATATTGTGAAAATGTCTATGCGACCTAAAGCTAGCTACACATTTAATGCAATGCCTATCAAAATCCCATCCAATTTTTTCAAAGAAATGGAACAAATAATCCTAAAATTTATATGGAACCAGAAAAGACCTCGAATAGCCAAAGGAATATTGAAAAAGAAAGCCAAAGTTGGTGGCATCACAATTCCAGACTTCAAGCTCTACTACAAAGCTGTCATCATCAAGACAGTATGGTACTGGCACAAAAATAGACACATAGATCAATGGAACAGAATAGAGAGCCCGGAAATAGACCCTCAACTCTCTGGTCAACTAATCTTCGACAAAGCAGGAAAGAATATCCAATGGAAAAAAGACAGCCTCTTCAACAAATGGTGTTGGGAAAATTGGACAGCCACATGCAGAAAAATGAAACTGGACCATATCCTTACACCACACACGAAAATAGACTCAAAATGAATGAAGGACCTCAACGTGAGAAAGGAATCCATCAAAATCCTTGAGGAGAACACAGGCAGCAACCTCTTCGACCTCAGCCACAGCAACTTCTTCCTAGGAACAACGCCAAAGGCAAGGGAAGCAAGGGAAAAAATGAACTATTGGGACTTCATCAAGATCAAAAGCTTTTGCACAGCAAAGGAAACTGTCAACAAAACCAAAAGACAACTGACAGAATGGGAGAAGATATTTGCAAACGACAAAGCAGATAAAGGGCTAGTATCCAAAATCTGTAAAGAGCTTAGCAAACTCAACACCCAAAGAACAAATAATCCAATCAAGAAATGGGCAGAGGACATGAACAGACATTTCTGCAAAGAAGACATCCAGATGGCCAACAGACACATGAAAAAGTGCTCCACATCACTGGATATCAGGGAAATACAAATCAAAACCACAATGAGATACCACCTCACACCAGTCAGAATGGCTAAAATGAACAAGTCAGGAAATGACAGATGCCGGCGAGGAAGTGGAGAAAGGGGAACCCTCCTACACTGTTGGTGGGAATGCAAGCTGGTGCAACCACTCTGGAAAACAGCATGGAGGTTCCTCAAAAAATTGAAAATAGAGCTACCTTATGACCCAGCAATTGCACTACTGGGTATTTA